>JACRUU010000020.1:7645263-7837763 GCA_030449085.1 Kryptopterus vitreolus
TCCTGTTTGTAGAAAGAGTAAAGCCTTAACTGTTCAGTGTCATCAGGTTTGGCTCTGATTCAGGAATGGGTGTCCTCGCTTCAGCTGTGCCAGGAAAAAAAAAAAGTCACTCGGATATATCGTGCTTCGTAACATCCACTTAGGAAATCATTAGTGTGACTTACTGTGAGATGAACGTCAGTATTACTGCTGATGTTCATATTTATGCACCTTGAAAAATTATGGTGATATGAGAAACAATTATTTCTTGGTGCTGTCACGTTAAAACAAGTGGATTTAAAGTAGTACCAATGAGGCATTGAACACAGCTGCCACATTCATTTGTAACACTTTTTAATTAGTCTTCCTGTTCAGCACACTTTATCAGGATTATTACTGACTAACCATTATTTACTTATTTTTTATATCGAATAACGGAATGTACTGTAATTACGATACACATATTATAAGACTATATGGGTGAAAGTTTGTTGACTAATTTGTTCACATCGCATTCCACATTTAGGTCCAATATGCTGTTATAATAAACTCCTACATTTGAAATTTGTGCTGATTCAGACAAAAGAGAGTTAGTCAAGTCAGTAAGTGATATACTGTAAGTTCCAATCATTCCATCATTCCAATTCATTGCAAATATTAGGGTCAGAATACATGTTAAAAATATTAATAAATGTGTGAAACCTTTGTAGAAGTCTGTATTGAAGTAAAGATAAATCTCATCCCACCGACTTTTTCAGTGCTTTTTGTCCACTTCTTCTTTTTAATTATTATTTTTCTTTTACAAAAAGGTTTCTTTAAGAAGCTCACATGAGAAAGTATGAAGTTGTGGCTAAATAAAAATCTGTTGTAGGTCCTCAGTTCTCTGAATTGTTGCTTTAGACATCAAATAGCATCAATAGATGACATTCTGCAAAGAAAGAGGGATTAAGAAAAGCAAACATCCATATAATTGGGATGATTACATTAGTCAGTATATATCCATGTGCATTATTGCTAAACTCAGCTAAAGGTCATCAACAATAAAACACCCCTAAAAATACCAGCATGGCTCATGGGAAGAGAGCATGGAGTAGAAAGGATTTTCCCAATGCCACCCTTCTACATCATCATATTTACTTTCTAATTTATTGTCTCATATATTTAGATGCTCTGAGTTGCTATGAGGTTTTAACATTCACACTTACTCAAGTGCTTTAGAGGCTTCTGAGAAACCTGTTCTAGTGTAGCCACACACACACACACACACACACACACACACACACACACACACACACACACACACACACACACACACACACACATGCAGAATTCAGATAAGGCAAATAAAGCCCTGGACTTTTGGTCACAGCTGGACTGAATGAATCTCAGTGGGAGAGATTCTCTCTAGATTAGCAAACAGCTAACAATGACAACTGTATCACCAATGATACAAGACTAATTGTTTTCCATTTTGTGTGTATTCATGCACTTCAGTAAGCAGTCATTACGCTTACTTTACTTAAAATAGTTTCTAACCATGTTATTTCGGGTGGGATTCTTATTTCTTATGTTCTTGTGTTCAATGACTAAAAGACTAAAAGAAAGAGCCTTGAGCTGACAATATATATATATATATATATATATATATATATATATATATATATATATATATATATATATATATATATATATTTATAATGCATAAAAACTATTGTTAAAGTATCCCATGTACTATTTGTTCAAAAGCTGAGATTTGATATCCTGTAGTGTGTTATTGAATGATACAAATGATTCATTTACCTAAAAAAGAAAGGCTAAATCAGGGTTGTCCAATCTTTTCCACAAAGTGTGGCCAGTGTGGGTGCAGGTTTTCATTCCAACCAATCCAAGTCCACCCTAAAATTGACCTGCTTCAATCTAATGATTTTCATTTTCAATGCCTATCAGGTGTGACCCTTAATTGATTGAATTGAAAATCTGCACCCCCACTGGCCCTTCGTGGAAATGATTGGACACTCCTGTATTAGTATTACTTAGGTCTTAAGTCTTAATCCAATCAATTAAGGGTCACACCTGATAGGTATTGAAAATGAAAATCATTAGATTGAAGCAGGTCAATTTTAGAGTGGACTTGGTTTGGTTGGAATGAAAACCTGCACCCACACTGGCCACACTTTGTGGAAAAGATTGGACACCCCTGGGCTAAATCAAAAGTCTGAGCCAGATCTTTATTTTCCATCAGCAATCCAGTAAACCAGTATGAAATTGCCACAAAAATGCGTGGTGTTATTTAAATGATAATGGGCATGTACATGCTTACTGCAGTTTTAAATCTGTGAATGAATTGAAGCTTCGTACAGAAGAACAAATGAGTGTACAAGTTCTCCTTGGCTCTCTCCCAGCATGGCCGCCATCACAGCAGATTACTGTGTTTATAACTAACACAAGCATTTGTTTGGTCAAGTAAACAAGTCTGGGGTACAACAAGCTCTCCCTATCCCATTTGTAATGTTCTCGCTTGCCAAACTAGGAGTGTCAGAGTGTCTCCCACAGCAGAAATGTTCATCATACCACAACTGTAGCATACTTTTCTAGTCAATAATACAACACTGTGTATTATGGATTGTTTTCTTATTTACAGGTATAGGAAACTGTGGTTATTCAAAAACGTCTCGGCTGGCATCGGCCTCTATACGAATTGTAAAGTGTTTTGTCAATGTTTGAGTCATCAGATGGCTGCCAGAAGGATTGGTTTGTTGTTGTTCACACTGATTTCCTCTTTTACATCAATGTAAATCCTCTGTTTTCACTCTTTCATTCTGTCCCACCACATCATTGTTGGGGATTCCATTCAGAGAGGGAACAAAAACACTGGCTACTTTATACAGTGGTAGTAGTTGTAGTGTGATTCAGCACATACACACACACACACACACACACACACACACACACACACACACACACACACACACACACACATAATTTTGTCTAGAACAGTTTGAACTAAAGTTGGAAAGTTTTTGCTAAACTTTATGATCCATTTTAAATCAAAATAATTGATGTGTCATCTTCAAAATGTTTCAGCAAGAAAAGCAGATAATTTATTAAATAACTTTATTTTATTTTAAATAAAAATTATTGTGTTGGGTTCAATGATTGGTTCCAAAGATAATATATATTTGTAATTCAGACACAATTATATTATATATCAGACACATTTTTATACTCCAAAAGTTTTCCAGTCCACATTGAACCTCTCTTTTGTTTAAGCAATATAATGACTTCTGAACACAACTTCACTAATGAATCTTGTTAATGATGCATAAAGTGCATAAATACTTTAAAGTTGATCACATAGTTATGCGTTATTACAGTGTGCACAATGACTAATAAATGTTACATTATATGAACATGTTCATACACTCTTAGGTACAGTACAACACTGTAGCTTTTAAGGTGGCTGTCGCTGGGGTGGCACCCTGAAGGGTATCATTTTGTACCACTAGTCAGTACCTTTATAAATTGTTTCAGTACCATAATTGTACCCTAAGGAGCTATTGTGTACCATTAAAGGTTCCATTATATTTTTTATTCTGCTTGGAACAAAACTGTACCTCTGCGGTACCTTTTTTCAATAATTTTTCGGTGAATTTTTTAAACAGTAAAGAAAGGAAGCACTGCATTAATCGCAGAATGCTAAAATTATACATAAAAAAGAGTTAAAAGAGTTGCAGTTGCTTTGCTGTGAGGTTTGCATCCATCTTAGGATTTTCACACACACACACACACACACACACACACACACACACACACACACACACACACACACACACACACACACACACTAAAAGATATAGCGTGGCATTATCCTCTACCAAATGACAAGAACTGAAAAATCAATTTCTTTTCTCACCAAATTGGTAGAAAAACATCAGAGGGAGAGAGAGAGAGAGAGTTAGATTAGAAGCACATGCTGCGCTAATACAGACAGAAGAGGCTGGTTGTGGTCAAGGGTTTAAGTGCGTGTACCTGATCGAACCCGCAATCTACAAAACAGCATAACACAATGCAAAGTGATCTCAGTCTTGGCTTACTTTTCGTCTTGTTTTATTTTCACCAAATTCAATTTAACAGTCACATTCTAAAGTATAAAAACTCCGGTGCCAGAATTTCCATCTGATCTAAGCCCTCCTAGCGAGGTTCATGCTAACTCTCGCCGAGCTGCATTTGCCATTTGATATTTATGATTTGTCTAGTCCTGATGGAGTCTGTGCTGCTTGATAACTCTCATTTCTGCTGTTAGAGATTTCACATAATCCTAAACGTCAGCACATTCTTTTTTCAAAGTGTCCATAAGTCTGAAAAGGCTTTTTTTGTGGTTGAAATACATAATCCCATTACATGTGTCCTTCATCTTACTGTCCAGCTAAGACTGAAAGATCAGGATAATGTATAGCAGAGTTGAAATCTCCCCGTTTGCCCTTTCCTTTGTCTTTCATCCCTCTCTTTTCTCTTATCCCTCGCTATGACTTTTGCTTGGGCAGAGCGAAGAACAGGAGACTAAAATGGATTTATTTCTTCCATACCAACTTTCTCATCCATAAATCACAAAGCCCTGTTTTTTTTATGTATCGAGGAGAGTTTTGTCAAGTCTTTGAATGTGCATATCTCATTCTTCATGGTGAACTAATCAGTAGCTGGTATGAAAGACTAATCGATTATGTGGTATGTGTGCAGTCAAGGAACAGCGCTTGCAAGGATTCTTCTTTCAAAATGAAATCTCGAATCATCTGTTCTCTTCTTATAAACGTTTGCACCAAATGTTTGAATTGACTCTTTATTAATAATAATAAAAAAAAAATCAGTAAATGACTTTATGGTTGAATATAAGTGCTTATTTAACAAAATCTTCAATCGATCAGTTGATGACTTGACGGAACTTTAGAAGAACACGTCTGTGATGTGGTCTATTGTTAAAAGGAACATTTTTGCCAGTTCTGAGAGCAGCTTCACCACAAAATCCATCTGAGATCTTTGATTCTGTTTCCATATGAATCTGCACCGGACAGTGCTCTCCCGCTCTCACTTTCACACTCTCTATGTCTTTCTCTCACTCTCTCGCTTTCTGTCAGCTATGAGGTGAGTTCGGCAAGATTTATCTGGCTCGTCCTGCGCCTCGAGTTCATTTGAAATGGAGAGTGGATTCATGCTGCTATCGAGCCATAATTCTCTCCCTTCGGGCAAGCAGCAGCCAGGAACTGGAGCGAGAAGAGAATCTTTGGGTGTAAATCCAGAGACTAGAAACGGCCTCTTCGTCTTCACAGCCAGGGGTAATGCGCAAGTACAGAAGGTGAGAACACTGAAGTGCTGATGAGTCCGTTAATAATACAATACAATAGAGTGCTACTTGGTGCGACTTTGACATAAATGTATCAGGTTCACGTACACGGACACAGCTAAGGAAGACCCCCATAGTTCCAGACACACCCTGCGTTATCCCCTAACAAGATAATCATGCTCCAGCTTTCAGTCTTCACCCTGGACAAATACTTGACTGATTGGTTATAAAGAGAATGAAAATGAGTGACCTTTCAATCTATATAGCTGTGAGCCAGGAGCGCTTCATCTGTCACACAGTTTCTGGTGGAACCAGGTTTAGGTTTGCTCTCCCTGAATAGCACTATAAAACAGTATGTTTTCACACAGCAAACTCACACGGTAATACTACACTATCTTGCTTGCACAATCAGAACAATGTTACAATCATGAGCACTGCATCAACTTCAACATCCAGTTGCACCAGTTATACATTAGTTCAGTTGTAGTCCATTTCCCAGGAATCACTGATTTGGTGAAATTTTCGAAGGAGTCTCCATTGCCAACACTTAACTGCAACAGCTGTTTAGACAGTTTTAGCTCTCCAACATGGTAATGTCTTCAAACCACGAAGAACATAACCACAACAACACAACTATCTGTATATATTTACATTCGTTTTAACTTCAAGAAAGGCAAAAAATGCACACAGTATTGGATAAATGGAGCAAATCTAGACCTTGTAGAACATTTAAACGGTAAATGAAAAAAAGAATGTGAATGTGCCATTTTTATTCATGATAATTGATAGTTTTTGTAATATAAGAAGAATAATCTGCTGTCGTTGTTAATATCTTGGTGTCTGAACATGTCAAACTAGTTTAACTGAAAATCGTATCTGTATGGCTGTAGAATATTTTCTGTATTAAAGAAGTTAGAAATTGTTGAAGATCCTGTTTTTTTTTATTTTTACAGAAACCACACAACAGCTATGATTCAGGACTAACTAAATGACATGTAGAATAAAAAAAAAGAATAAAAAAAAAAATATATATATATATATTTTTAAGTTGCCCCTCCTCCTTCCTGTGATGGACTGGTGGTGGATAGGGGTGTGTTCCCATCTGTCCTGGTGCAATCTGCTACAGGTGTTTGGATGTCAGTGCAGTTAATATTATTTATTACAATTATTAAGGTATTAATCTGTAACCTATAAGACAACACATATAACTACATAGCCAGAGTTATGTAGGAAAGCTCTACAAATGCCCAGTGCTCATGACAATAAATGAAACAATGGAGACACCAAGGTTTATGACTAACCAGCCTATGTAGCCCAGGAAATGAAAACCTCCAAATGTAATCTCAAGGGATTGCTTCTCCTGGGAATGCACTGAGTTTACACTAGAGCCTGGGGTTATTTTGGATTTTCTGGCATGGCAATATGCAAAGTATAAAATCAGGTGGTATTTCCATTTATTTCTTTTCTTTTTTTTTGCTTCTGTGTTTGTCAGTGCGCTGCTCATGGTTGGAAAGCAGTGATAGCAGTGTAGTGGGCCTTGCCCCAAATTGAGTTGGGTCTCTGCAAGGTGACATCAGGTTCCATTTCAGTAATCATGAACTTAGCAGTACTGTTTCGAAACAGACACATTTTAGGAAATTCTGTGTGTGTTCATGTGTGTGTGTGTGTGTGTGTGTGTGTGTGTGTGTGTGTGTGTGTTCTACAAAGGGATGTAATGAGGGGTTTAAAGGGTTCAGCATGCATGTGTGTTCGTGTGTGTGCTGCATTCAGGGATGTAGTGGGGGGTTTAAAGAGTTCAGTGTGTGCGGGTCTTAAAGGGTTCAGCATGTTTGAGTACAGTTTGTAGTAGGGGCTTTAAACAGAGATAGAGTTCACTGCTCTCTGGGTCATCTCTCTCTCTCTCTCTCTCTCTCTCTGTTTTCTATCTCCATTTCCACTTTCCCTCTCTACTCTTTCCATCCTTTAGCCTCAGTCATCACTCACTCTCTGTCACTGTTCTCCCCTGTTCCTTTTCTCCCACTTTCTGTTCCATCCCCACCACCTCCACCACATCTTCCCCCAGCCTCGTGCTCTGTCTCATTTGTGGACAATTGGTCTGGACTGGTTTATTTTCCTCTGTTGTAACAGCAAATTCATCTTCATTCAGCTGACAGTCGTGCTGCAGAGTGTACAGCCGTTCTGCTATTTGTAATGCTATATAACCCATTCCAAAGTTAATCTCTTTCAACCCCTGTTTTAAATGAGTGGTGTTATATACCTGACTTTTTTTTTTCTTTTCTTTTTTTTCACTGCACCAACAGAAAAACAGGAAGCTTCTCATCATGTGTAGCACACTGACTTCACGAATAGTCCACTAAGGATAGCATTGGATAAGTCAGATCACATACAGATTTAAAGGTTTTTTTGTGATTCGACGAGAGCATGTTGTGTAGGAAGACAATGATAAAGCAATCTATGCTATAAAGCAACAGACAATGGGCGAAACACATACACCAAGGGCAAACGCTCTTTATTCCATCAAAATGATAGCAGAGAAATATCACCCTGTCAAGAACGCAAAGGTGCTTCAGTTCTTCAGCATCACTTGACACACACTCAAGAATGCCAAACTGAGAAGAACATCTCTCTCGCTCTCTGGAGGATGATGAAAGAGGCACAAATCATTCTCTTGCCTTAGCTTTCCAGATAAAGTAATGGTTGATTTTTTGGAAATATAATTTTTTTTGAAAGAAGTAATAATGTGGTACGCCTGGTGAATGAAATATGACTGCATCCATATGCGAAAACCACAGAACCCACTGGTCTGTCAACAAGTAAACGCAAATTCCAATGATCTCCAACCTCCACTACCAGATCAGGCACATGGTTTATGAGTAGCACTATAAGGATTTTTGGGTAAGTTTGTCCATATTGTTTAGGGATATTAATAATAAAAAAAAATTTTTACAGGCGCACGGTGGCTTAGTGGTTAGCACATTCGCCTCACACCACCAGGGTCCGGGTTCGATTCCCGTCTCAGCCATGTGTGTGTGTGGAGTTTGCATGTTCTCCCCGTGCCTCGGGGGGTTTTTCTCCGGGTTCTCTGGTTTTCTCCCCGGTCCAAAAACATGCCCGGTAGGTTGATTGGCACCTTGGAAAATTGTCCCTAGTGTATGAATGTATGTGTGTGCCCTGCGATGGGTTGGCATTCCATCTAGGGTGTTTCCTGCCTTAATGCCCATAGACACCTGAGATAGGCACAGACTCCCCGTGACCCGAGGGAAGATCAGATAAAGCGGGATGAATGAATTAATGAATTAATGAATTTTTTTACATAAGCACTGGCCAGATTTCAACACTAACAAAACAACATGCATGTGTTTAGATTATTGCTAGTCTATTATCAGTATTAATTATTTTTATCAAGAATGCTTATGTACATTAATAAAAATGGATTGTTTTTCCTTTAGTGGGTAGCTAGTTCTAGATGTATGGCTTTTTGTTAAACTGTGATGTTACTACCTAGGCAGAAGATCTTTCCAGTGTTTGCTAAAATAAGTTGAAAATAAGGCTGCATATCAAAGGAAATGAAGGGCATCATAAACAATGGAGACAAACAAATGTAAAATCATTAATCATTAAAATCATCTCCAAAAACATCTATATAATTAAATCAAATTATTTCAACAAGCTTCATCTATGCTATATTGTGAGAAACAGCAACAACGTAGTACATTTGCGAAGGACAGTATTTAAATAGTAAGGTAATGAATAATCCAAATGAATATTAAAACGTTAAATATTGAGTTTAATCATCACAATCATGGTTGTGTTAATGTTTGTATTCTCTTGTTTTGCAAAAGAGATGGTTGTTAATAGGCATTATATAACATAAAAGGGATTATAACCTGAACAAAATGTGCTGCCATACAAAGAAGAATTGGTACAGGTGCGAGTGGCTGTGAAGGTGAGTGTGCATAAGTGTGTCGGCGTGTGTGTTTTGTGTTTGAAGCGAAACAGTGTGCTGGCTAGTGTGGGTTCGGTGCAAGTCCAAGTTGGCTTTTACTTCAAAGCGATCCTGTTGTCTGTTCACACACACATACACTCACATGCAGTTGCACGAACACACACACACACACACACACACACACACACACACACACACACACACACACACACACCTGCAGAACGTTAGAAATGGTGTCATCAGATTACGTGTGGAGATGGGCTTACTATATTTCTCAGATCTGTCTCTTTCTCCTTGCCTGTTTCTCTGCATTTCAGTGGTCTTCTATTTAGCTTGCTATATATGAAACCTCATATAAAGAGACACACACTCACTCACAAGAGCAAATATCCACAAAACCAACTCACCTATATCCTATAAAGTCCATAAAATACAGTAAAATAAGATGTATGTTTGCTAGTTTTGTATCTCACAATGAGAACCATATTTTTCATAGAGTTTGATTGGCTCTTGTGAAAGTACATAGCAAGTACTGCTAGTACTGATGCTTAGCCAGCAAAGCTAGCACTTTACAAAAATACCATGAACTTGACACTTTTTATACATTCTTTCATTTTTAAGTAAACTAAGGTAAAAAGATTACCCAATATTTGAAGCTATCTATACAGAATTGTTGCACAGATATTTCCACAGTAAGTACGAACAGGCCTTGCCTACAATAGCAAAATTTCATGTGATTTGCTGTTCCCTAGCGTGAACACAGACCCAAGATTACACACTGAATATCTTATTTTTTGCCTCATCCTGTTATTTGCCTCATACTGAAGCTAGCTATATTTTGCAGCCAAATGGCCGAAAATGTAATTAAAAAAAATCACAAAGTCTTTCTTTTAATGTAAATCTACATATTCCATTCACCACAAGTACGAGACCTCTGTGTACTGAAACTGGTACACAATGCATGACATTCTACTCTGACGTATTGTTTTCCTGTTCCGTGACATTGCAGGTAGGTGACGTCACCACCCAGAAGTATATAAGAGTGGTGGAGGCAGCACTAGGTTCTGTTTCTTCAGTAATCACTCTGTGCATTGTATTGGCATGTCAAAGTGTGTGCTCCACTCCCATAGAGTGTTCTTTCATAAGAGCACTCTTTTTTTGTGGCACCCGCCCCACTTTTGCGGAGGCAAAGCAACTCTTGAGATCTTGGGGTTCAGAAGCGGAGGAATTGTCATTCTCTCCTTCCTCATCTGCCAGATCTGGCACATTTCCAGAATCCCACCTGTCTGTGGGATCTTCCCACAGATCTTTCCACAGAGCTGGATGTGCTGTACTTTCCTCCCTCAGAGGAAAGGGAAAGTGCTAGCTATCCCGAGTGAATCCCCATTTATATCTCCTCAGCTGGTGCTTTACGAGGAGCTGCTGCTAGATGTTGCTTAGCCAAACAAACAGCCAGAATTGTGCAAGCTGGATGAGAGATTTTTATGGCCCATGTCATGACTACTGCACACTAGTTCAAAGAGGCACTTGTTACTTACCCTGTCAGACCTTCCTGACAGGAAAAGAGCCTTTTTACTGGATGCCCCGGTAGTGCCTATCAGCCTGTTTGTCGATGTCATAAGTATGGTTATTGAGGGCAGCCTAAGCTGAATACGAGGACACACTGCAAGGATCAGAAGTGAAGTGTCTCCACATGTACCACTCCTGCCAGTGCATCAGGGAGATATTCAAGGTCGAAGCCTCAAGGGGTGATGGATCTGAGGACCGTCATCTCTAGCAGGAGTGCTGCAGAAATTAACGCATGATGACCCTGCCACTGAGGTGATTCAGGGCACAGTTACCACCCAGGTAATCCTCCCCACTTGCACCAGGACCTGATGAGTTGCAGCCTCTTAGATGCCCAGTGAGCACCCTAGAGGTTTCCAGTTCCAAGTACACACATGATCAGACTCAAGAGACTGTTTCAGATGGGCACTGTCTTCCAACTTGGGAAAGATCCTGGAAGCCGTGTTTCCCTTTAAACTTTTCCATATGTGAAAAATCTTATCTTCTCTGAGGGGTATTATGGAGCGTTCGGTGCACCACCAACTGCTCTAATTCATATACCAGTCTGGCATCCCTGTTGGGTATGCCTTGTTGATCCTAGAGCATAGTGCAGATCAGAGATATATTAAGGAGGCTGCCAAGGTGGCCCTTTACTTAGTAACTCTGTTTTCCCAAGCCGGTACTTCATAGTTTCAACTGAGATTCTCACCTCATTCTAAACTCTTTGCGGTACCCTCAGGCTGAGACCTTAAGAAAGACAGGGGGCTGCTTAGGATCTCATTATGAAGGCTTGTTTGCCTTCCCTTGAGTCTCCTTTTGCCGTGTAAGGCTTTAGGCTTCAACCTGTACACAGCCCCCTCCAGAACCTGCACACTAAACACAGAGTGCTTTAGTCAGCTGATTGCACTGCCCACCTTAATGGGTTTGCCCCCAGCAGGTGAACTATTGTGACTATTACCACTCCTTGGAGTCAGGGCATATCTATTCTGCTGAATGTGGCATCCTTTTTTGGGCCTTCTGTTCTCTTTAACACACTTGCATACTACAGGCTCTTAACCCTGCTGACTCAGCCCTCCCTGGCCTTGATCTCTACTGCTTCTGCTCTTATACTTACAGGTGGACACCCGCCTGTGATGTCATACCTGTCCATTGGATTGGATTCCACACGTGGTTCAGAGTGTGCTCATGTGATCAGGGTACCAAGGTGTAAGGAAGCCTTGCCTTATGCTGTACTGTATCCACGCAGATTCCATTCCATTGGATGCTGTACTATAGACTATAGATATCTTTACATAACTCATGATGATGCAAAATGTCCTGATGATCTTAAGCTTTCTTTGGCTGTTCTGCATACATGCTTATTCAATTGGTAGTTCCCTTGTACTTCTGCACTTACCTATAATGCTATACTGTCTTAATCGTAAGTATATATTAGTGCTGAAGAAAAAATGGCTTGCATATTAAGAGATATTCTTCAGTTATATAAAATATTTATTGTATAATAAAATTCTGTGCTGATTTAATGATTGCTTCATCTCCAGTGTTCCAATGAGCAATGTAGCGGTGCTTGATTCCTTTGCTTAGTCCAGCTCTCTCACCTTCTCATCTGTACACTCTGCTCGAACAGATCAGGGTCCAAAATTCCAACTTTCATCTAATACCGCTGTCAACAACTACGTGTTCATCATCTCACAGACTGATTTCTAGCTGAGCCGAGGTTCTGCAGCTGCGGTGTATTGCTGCGATGTATTCTAGAACGTTGTGCCTCCATTACAACTAATCATCACTAATCATATGACATTGAACATATAACAGGAAACCAGTGAGTGTGAAAACAAGCCAAGAGCTAACATGACAGTTATTTCTTTGAAATTGCTGAAACGTTTCGCTAACGCCAGAACAGAACACAGCCATAATGCTCTCCATTGAATAATAACAAAACAGCTGAAATGCCACCACCAAAACCATCATACACATCGCATATTTTTTAAACGCAATTTTTTTTCCATACAATAAGCATTAAAGAAATTAAAGGACAGTGTTTTGCACACGTTCATTTGTTGACCTCTCATGGCTGTGTTTATGTGTTTGTTGCGAGTTCCCTCAGCTCGTGCGCCACAGAATGTTTTTCCGCACTTATCACTCTACTCCAAACAGCGCCGCGCTCTCTTGACCCAGCTCGGCGTCCGAGGGGAGATCAGAACGTCAAACCCAAACAACGCTCGAGTCGCCCCTGTCAGTGGCCCATGCTTGTTTGTAAACAAGCATTTGTGTTCATTCACACCTCATGACAGCAAACTGGTGTAGAATGTCGGTAGCTCACACTGTCAAGCTGTATAGGCTTAGCCATGCATGTTTCCCTCCTAGATACAAACCAGATTTTGAGTTTTAGCTGCTGGCACATAGTGAATCAGGTCATTAGGCCACACACATACGCACACATGGTTTTCAGTGCATATGAAACAAACCTATGTAAAAAAAAATAAGTGGAGGATATAAAATAAGAGAGAAGGTTCCTGTGGTTGGTTTGAGGAGTGAAGTCTTATTGTGTCCCCTTCTTCTTAATCGTTCATATTTTGAACGTGGTTACTATATAGTTAGATTAAACATATGGAGGAAATCAGCCTCTTCTCTCCCTGACCGCTTCTGTTTGCCTGTCTTTTCTCCACCAAGCTAATAGAACAGTTTCAGAAGGTTGGTAACATTAGAAAGAATAATGTGTTCAAATAGAATCATATGTTGACAGTGTTTAAACTCTAGTGATCATCCCTGACATCTCTGAAAGTTCAAATAATTAAATACATACCATAAAAATGCATATTGTTTCTCATATTTCTCATCCACATCATTTCATTAACTTTTAACAGATGGTTTAAGTACTGTAAGTCCTCATTCAATCGCATAACTAAAATTACACTATAAGTACACATTCGTGTTTTTTGTAAGATGTTAAAAATTAAGGTAGACCAAAACTAAGGTTATGGTTAAAGTACTAAAATAATTACTCTATAAATTAACCAAATAAAATAATGCACTGTTTCAGTGTTTTTTTTTCCCCACTGCATTAACAAAAACTCCATTCCCTTTTCACAATCTCCTCATGTGCAAAGGTATTTACTTTACCCTAACAACCATACTGTATTTGGCTTACCCCCAAACTGATGCTACAGGTTTGAAATACCTCATTTTATTAGCTGTCTTTGTAGATTTTAAGATTTCCTTTTAAAGAAGCCCAAGCCTGTTTTAGCTTGTGGTCATATGCCAGTTCTGTAAAGGCATGATTTAGCAAAGTTGAGGTGGAAAAACGTGAGGGTCCCATACAGCATGCTGATCTCAACTCCAGTGAGCACCGTTGAAAAATGAATTGGAAAGCCGACTGTGCCCCAGGCCTCATCGCTCGACATCAGTGCCTGACCTCACTACTGCTATTGTGGCAAATCCCTCACTGTCACATTACAAAAGCTGGTAGAAAGCCTTCCCAGCAGAGTTGAGGTCATAATAAGAGAACGAGATACTCAACATACCTTAATGGGTGATGGTCATGTGTTCACAAACTATTAGCATGTAATATTTATTTATATACACACACACACACACACACACACACACACACACACACACATATATATATATATATATATATATATATATATATATATATATATATATATATATATATAGATATATATATATATATATATATATGCACACAGTCCTATCCATACACTGTAATCCCAATGAATCAAATTTGATCATCAAATCATCAAATTTCCAATGGTGTTGATTATTGCTGTATTTCCGTTTGATTTTACAGTCTGTTGAGTACATTATTTTTAACTAGAAGTGCATTCAGTTTTCTTAAGTTAAAAAAAAACTCTTTATATAATAATTACTTCTTGTCATGATTATTTTGCACAGTGACATAAATATTTTTTTACTAATTAAAAAAAGTTATTTTTTATGTAATCATGTAGGCAGATTTTAGATGAAGCCACATTCTCATGAAACAGTAGACAATTTGGGAAGATATATTTTTTTAAGTGTAATTTAAGTGTAAAACAAACTGAAAGTAAGAACTATTGTTTCCTTTTTTCAATCTTTATAATCACTGTTTTACGTAAGTGTTGGGAGAACTTCATATGTTTTAAAATGCCTTTAAAAACATGTAAAAACAACTTGACAGATTCTCATATTTCACTACATGTTGCTAACCAAAGTTGATTGCTGGATTGCATCTCTCCTCTCAGTTTATCTTCTTTTATTCTCTCTCAATCATTCACTCACTCTTTTCCTCTGTTCTCTTTTTGCCCTTTCCTTCTTGTCACCCCCTGCTCCAGTGACAGACCACAGTAAGTTCCTCAGCCAATGAATCTCAGTAGCTCTAATATACAACCAGTGTAACACCATAAGCACAGTAGCTATATAACTCAGTCTACTAACAGTGTGACACGCCTTCAGCTAAACAACTATTAAGGAGCTGAGATTCTCTACTAGGGCAAATTCCACTTTATATCCTTTCCATAACCTCTCTGAACCTACAATGGTCCTGTGCCTCAATCCCCCTCCTCTCACCCTTTCTCTCTCTCTCTCTCTCTCTCTCTCTCTTTCTCATACACACTCACAAACCTGTATAAATCATGTCCTACATCTTGACATTTGTTTCTTTTCACCTGCCAACTCTCTTACTCCTCTCAGTGGGTGGGTTCATGCTAGTCATGGTGTTTTGTGTGCAAGCGTCTGCTTGTGTGTGTGTGTGTGTGTGTGTGTGAGAGAGAGAGAGAGAGAGAGAGAGAGAGCGGATGAGATAAAGAGAGGATGGCAACAGGGCAATTTAATCTGTGATAACTGAGCTAAACTGCTGCTAATGAAGCAAAGAACTTCAGCACTAGTTACAGATTATAGATTTCTCTAGAGTCTCTCTTTACGCCATTCACTCATTAATTGTGTTCATATGTTGAGTGTGTGCAAAATCAAGTGTTCATCATCGCGGTGTTATGCCCAACTTTAATTCCAAATCATTGCAAGCAAAGTCATGGTGTAAACTATGAAGCATATCGTCAGGTGGCAAATCTACCTATGCTACATATAAGATGTTTGTTAATGCAACTAAATGTAAATGTTGCCCCATATATAGCATAATTCAACTCTGAGTATATCTTTCCTATCATTGAAGATGAATTATCTGTGTATGTACACTTACAACAGTCAGGATCTTGGTGTTTACAGTCTTTCATATCAGAGTCTGACTGATTTTGAACATTGTGATGCGATTAAAATTGTGATGCAATAATAATTTGTGAACTTGCCTTATTAGAGCTTTTTTTAATAAACAGTAACAAAAAATCAGACTCTCTAGCAAAGTTAGAGTACATGACATAACTTTGAATACATTTTTATAAAAGATAATCTCCTTGCTTTTTATGCTCTTAGCATACAGTCGATAAAATACACCTCCCAAACTAAACACAGCTCTTACCCTATTTCCCCTCCCCCAGCATTCAGAACAGATACAGTATGTACAAACTGAGTGCCAAGATCAGGTGGAAAAAAGCATCCAGATGTAGGCCTCACTAATGCTAGCGTGCAACAGTTCTGAAACCCCGGTGTGACCAGGAAACAATCAGGACACGCACAAACATTGGTTCATTTGCTAAAATGGTGCATAACCTCCCTTTGATACGCATCTTGTACATGCTCTGATCTGATTGTGTGCTCCTGGGGGCATTCATCCCATTTTAGTGAACTAATGCAATTACTGCTTGTTTTAGCCTTTTCCCGCCACATTTACACCTCTTGCACTTTAAAACCTGTATTCTTGCAAATCACTGGGCCAAATCAAAAAATGTAAAGTAAAAATCAGCATCATTGGGCTTCCTCATTATTTCTAAGATTAAGGGCATTATGTATGAAATAAATAATTATACATATATGTGGAATTACTGACTTAAGATGATACCTAAATGTCATGAACTCTTTCAACCCATGAGCAGCAGATGAAATCCATTTCCCTATTCTCGAGTGGGAGACTGGAGAGATGGAGAAAGCAGAATTAGTCACCCTTAGAATCTGGGTTGCATCAGCTGACTGCAAGAAATCCAAACAGCTGATGCTCCTGCTGGAACAGATGCTCTATACACATAGGCTGCCATATTTATGCCTCCTTAGACCATCTCTGTAAGTCTCCCTGACATATAACATTATCATTGTCAGTTTATGAAAATAGGAATAGGAATTTCTGAAAATATTCAAACAATAAAAGAAAAAAAATAGAGCAAAAGTGTCATTAGAAATCAATACAGCAGTTCTTAGTATGGTGAAACGTTACACTCACACACTACGGATACACTAACAATTTGGCTCGCTCCTTCTTTAATTACCATTAACACAGTTTGAGGAAATGTTTAAAATGTTTAAGCCATTTAGTTTTTTAATCCTCTGATTCATCACCTGATTGCTGTTATATGTAACATAAATATGTAACTCAGTCTATAACAAGTACAATAGAAATATTGATAAACGCACAGAAACACAAGTAAGTGATATTAACTTATTAACAATTTATCGTCTTCCTGCATTATCTTCTGCACTGCTAATACTTGATCAGAATACTTGATCCAGCTCCACCAAGCTGTAATTTTGGTCCTATTGTGCCTGTAACACTCAACAGTTTCTCTCTAAAGGTAATAGATATATTAAATAAATTGTTTGTAGACATGACTGTGTTAATGCATATATCACTGATATATCTGGATATATGAATACTGTAAAATTACTCTAAATAATCTGCTGCTGTAGATACAAAGACTTGTGCATATCAAATGCTTGTCATTGAAGCATAAAATCTACAGGATATATTTATATTGCACTTATAAACAATGTTATTCTCACAAAACCGTTTTATAGACAAATAGATTAAAATCGCTGATGGTTTATCAATGACTGATGGTTTGAATTCTGAGCTACAGCACATTATAAACCTTTCTTAGGCACCCACACACACACCCCCCAACACACACATACTTAGTTACATATGGTGTGTTATATAGCAGTGCTACCTTTCCCACACTTCATTATGTCATACAGAATTGGGTTGTATCAAATATGCTCTCATTTGCACTTTAGAATTCATCACCCAAAAACATTTGGTATGCTTATTAAACTAAAAAAAAGAAAATATGGTGGGTAAGTGACTCTGAAAGGGCTGATAATGGATCACTGGCCAATGGATCATTGCTTTATAAACACTATTACTCCTCCATTCTCCCAGTGCACCACTATCATGGACATTTTGAAAGCTTTAGTGTAGTACTTCTCGAAGTTGGAGAACTGGCTGTTTGTATCCAAAGCCTCCAGTTTCCCACCCGTCTCGATATTGAATTTTGGTTTCTGGATTGAACACCATCCCCAAAGATGACAGTATTGCTGGCCATTTCAGGCATTAAAAACAACGAAGAAGCCAAACTTGTATCAAATTAACATTGAAAGTAACGGTCACAGGTATGCAATGCTTCAGTTATCAGGTTTCAGGAAAATATCTAAAGATAAATAAACACGGCACTGATTTCGTAAAGTCGGTTGCTTTGTTACAAAACAGCTACACAAAGTTCAGTGCATTTTATGAGAAATTGTTTGACTGTGCAAAAGCTTTAGGCAGCTGTGAAGAAATATTGTGAATTAAGAAAGCTTCTTTCTTTCTTTTTTTTTTTATCAAATTACAAAAACACTAAATGAAGGAACAGATGAAAAATCTAAAACAACTTAATATTTGGTGTGACCACCCTCTGGCTTCAATCCAGTATCAGTTTCACACATTGTACATTTTCAAGAGTTTTGTAGGATCAGAGATGAATTAATTATATTTAGATTAAATATTAGATTATATTAATAATTAGATTATTCAATTATATAAAGCAGGTGCTAATCTGTTTTTTGAAACACAGACATTACCTGAAACAAAGAGGTATGTAAGATTCCTAAAACTTAGCCTAACTATGGTGGAATATGGTTTACTTTCACAGTCGTGCACTAGGTTAAGACTGGGCACAGCAACAAGACATAAGGTAGTTTAGTTACACAGCAAAGTCTGCCTCAGGCAAAGTTTTAATCTCTTCAGACTGTTCTGAAAAAGCACAAAGAATCGGGCAATGCTGAAGATCATCGTAGACAGTGATTTGGCAAGGAAACTTTCCAATAGTAATGCAGAATAATTCTAGGAAAAAGATATTTAAAAATAAATAGCAGCAGGTGCTCTGGATAGATGAGTTGCTACAATCATGAAGGTCTGTAGGCAACAGTGAAACATGGAGGAGTTTTCTTGCAAGTTTGGGGCAGCATTTTATCATATGGAGCTGGAGATTTGGTTAGGATCAGTGCTGAAAAAATGCAGGACGATACATATTCATCATGCAGTTACCTCAGAAAAGCATCTGGATGGGCTTTAATTTATTCTACAGCACGACAATGGCCACAAACATATGGCTCTTCTCCCTAGAATAATTGAGGCTGCTTTGCTGGAAAAGGGTTCCGACATTTGGATTCTCTTCTGTTAATTCATTCATTCATTCATCTTCTACCATTTTATATGACTTCTCTCTCAGGTCAAGGGGAACCTATGCCTATCTCTGGCATCTTCAGGCATCGAGGCAGGACACACCCTTTATGAGATACCAACCTATTGCAGGGCGCACACACTTGCTTTCACAAACCAGGGACAATATTCCAAGGTGCTAATCAACCAACCGTGCATGCTTTTGGACCGGACAAAATGGATACCGGAGAACCTGGAGGCACGGGGACCACATGCAAACTCCACACATACAACCCTGGAGGTGTGAGGCAAATGTGTTAACCACAAAGCCACCATGCTCCTCTTCATTTACTTTACATTCTATGAATTTATAAAAAACGATTAACATTAAGACATTCTTGCTTTAAACCATTTATTTATACTTGCCTAAAAATTTGCTATATACCAAATGGTTGGGGGAAAAAAACAAGACATGATAAAAAATACATTGCAAACATTTTATATACTTCTGACTAATCAACTGCTCATTACATCTGGGGAAGGAAATATGAGCTTTTGAACACTGTGGTGTCTGTTGGATAGAATCATGAACTGACTTGTTCACTGTGACATCATGTCATTTTTTCTGCCACATCATGAAGGAAATCACCTGTTACCAAATTGCTATATCTCTTGACAATGACGATGATGATAAGGGGCACTGTTTAGGAAGAATCTGAACATCAATATAGGCACCATTCTCTTCTCCATCTTATCTAAGTCCAGAATTAATGACTGGTTGACCATTACATTTTCAAATAAGCAATATTTTGAAAGTTCTCAATTACTGTTGCCCTCAGAGCTCTTAAGAAGCAAAGTAAGTAATTAAGCATAAGTCGCGGCAGGAATTTAACCTTGACCCGGCCATTAAGAGTTGGGGCCATCCATTCAAGTGTCTCTAACCTTGAGAGATGGAGAGAGAGAGTTAAAGAGAGAGAGAGAGAGAGAGAGAGAGAGAGATTGACTTTATCTTGGCACTTCCTTCATGTGGAGTGGATGTCACTGACATGTTACCTTAAACCATCTAGAGATATTTTTTCCCTCAGGAGTCAACTTAAAATAACCCTTTCAGGCTTTAGTGCACACACGCACACACACGCACACATGCACATGCTTGTGAGAAGACAGATAGGACTCGCTTCCCCTGTCCTGCTTCCCTAAACACTATCAGCAAAAACAAACGCCAGAGGGTGTTGTGATGTTTTTACCGTCAAACAAAGCTGACCTTCTGTCCTCACGCCACACCCCCCTCCCCCCCAACCCTCCAACCAGCCTCATCGCAACTCCCCCAAACCCTCTCATCTCTCCCCACCTGCATGTAATGATCGGAAGATAGTGTATCTTTAGAGCCTTTGCCAGGTACTTTACTACAATGTCTACTGATGCAGCTTGAACTGGTCTCATGATTAAAGAGGAACCCTGCTTGCCCTACCTAACCTCTTCCTAGACAATTGTTTTAACATAATAAGTTTCCTGAGGAAAAACCTGCTTATTTGAAACTAAATTATAGCACAGTTTGTGAAAAGAGTATGTTTATTACGTCAGCATGGAATATTAGACTATAAGTAGACACGCAGAAAAAAAAAGCCATGATCAAAGCCATGTGCGTAATGACAAAGTTAAAGTAATCCAATTTACAAACAGACTATATGAGCAGCTGACCATAAGATTCCTATATGCTTTTTGAACACCCCGTACCACATTTAGTCCCCATTTGCTGTTAACAATAATATCCGCTCTTCAAGTAAGATACTCCACTAGATTTTGGTTTGTGGCTTTGGAAATGCGTGCTCATTAAGCAACAAGAGCATTAAAAAAAGTCAGATATTGATTTAGAGAGAGATGCACTGGGGTGCTTTCAGCATTCAAATTTGTCCTTAAGGTTTAGGTCAGAGGGGTATAGTAGGGCTCTGGAACTTGCCTTGTCATGCTGGATAAGGTTTGTATCCCCTTGATCAATTAAACGGAAAATGCTCCCACATCCAATAACATCCTACATAGTTGCGTGCACAATTTGTTTGTCCATGTAGTGTGTTTTAGTCATGCATATTTTTTTGCTTTTGTTTTATCTCCGATTCTCTGGTTTCCTTTCAATAGACAGAATGGCAACTCAAATGGCCCCTAGATATGTGAATGAATAAATGTGGATGTCCGATGATATCCTCCAGATCTACTGCAGGACCGACCAGGACCAGATATATTAATCAAAGATGATTTCATGAAAATGTTCTACAACAACATTGATTATCGATTATATCAAATCTTTTACATGTAATCAATGATTAATGGTGATTTTAATTATTGTTTTCTGTGAATTATTATGTGAGCATTACATATCATCTGAATGAGAATGAGTATGTGTACGACAGTTACTATTAATGACAAACAAAGTGTTAGTGCTATTTTTTTATATAATAGATAATAGATATTGAAGGCTTGGATAATGCAATTTCTGGATAATATAGCAGTATTAGTGATGGATTTAGAATAAACATTTGACGGGGATAATGATATAACTTTGACATTAACTATGACACTGTCACTTTACATTTATATATTTAAACTGTGAATTTTGACAAGATGGACTGCATTATGTTATAATGAGTAAACTGTAGTACCATGTGTTTACTACTACATATAAATTAAACATTTTTAATGTAAACTGTGCATATGTGTCTTAAAATTTCTTTTGTGTAGTATCATTTCATATGGTTGCTATTTTGCAAAAAATAAAAAATAAAAGAAATTCTCAGCCAGACAGATAAGCATCACTTTTATATGGGTGTACATCTGTGTGTGAGTGTGGGTGTGTTTGTGTATGTGGTAGGCCTTTAGAGAGGATAATACCCTTATATTTTAGACCACATCAAAGAGAGAGGCCTCGCAATTGTCACATCCCATCAGCAGCCTCGTCCACGTGAAGGGGGGGACAGGCTCGCCGTCCTGCTGCAGATCAAAGACGGCTAATGTTACCAGTGCTCAGGTCGTGGGAATAGACCATTCTGTTACACACACACACACACGCACACACACATACAGCACGCATACCATCTTCATGCTCAAACATACCTCATTTGCTCACCCACATTTATAGTCCAAACGATTTTCAGAAATGCATTTGAACTTTTTTTTTCCAGATTATTTTGTTGACAAACTTTCTAACTGTAATAAAGGTTTGCGCTGCTTGAAGCAAGCAGAAGAAGGTCAAAATCACTTAACCACTGCCTCAATCTGACATTCCCTCTGCTGCCTGAAGCTCTTACCATCATTCATGACCTTATAAAACTTAAACTCAGTTAAAAGCCCAGCTTTTAGTGGGGCATTAAACTGAGAATTTTTTCCCTCGTGGCTCCTCGTCATTCTTTGCTTTTTACTAATGCAAATGCAATAAAAACAAAACAAAACAAAAAACATCCGACACTCTCTTAGACCCAATAAAAAAAGATGTGGCTCTGTGCTACTGACAGTGAGATTAATGGCGGACAGACAAACATCTACAACTAAATGTCTGCCATCAGTGTCTCTGTGTTTTATTGCGCTTGTATGATGTTTAGCTTATTTTACTACCATGTTAGATTGGTTTGCATTGCTATTCTGACATGAAAGAGATAGATAGATAGATAGATAGATAGATAGATAGATAGATAGATAGATAGATAGATAGATAGATAGATAGATAGATAGATAGATAGATACTCGAGGAACGCACAAAAATATTCATATAATAAACCCTGTTCTCTTCATATTGTAGTGTGAAGCAAATAGTGGGATGATGCAGGGGGTTCACACACACATTTGTTCCAGTTTGCTTCTGTCTTGTGGCTCTGTGTGTGCAGAGGTAATCTCCGTGGGAGCAGCTGCAGCTTCAGATACCAGCAGCCTGAGAAGCGACAAAAGGCTGCACATCATCCCGAATCTCCGTCTCTTCCTTTTTTTCTTTTCTCTCTCTCTATCAGTCAAAGACCATGACTAAAGCATTCACAGAACCAAAAAATGGTTCTCACTAAATGATTGGTAGGGATTGTTAGCCGGCTTGAGTCACAGTTGTGCACGGTCACCTCTGGACTGCCGGCGAGTGTGGCAAAACATGTCAAGCGTTTTATTGTCACCTCATTACCGTGCCTCGAGGGACATTTTGCAATATACAAGAGAAGACAGCATAACAGGGAAATTCTATGACAAGTGTAAGACATGATATGTGTCAGTTCAACTGCTATACGGTTCAACGACGCCATCGTAAACCTTAGAATGGGGAAAAAAACACTGTAAAACAGCGCATTTTGGCATGGGACTTGCACAAATTGCTTGTCTAATGTCTCGTGTATGAAACTGTGAAGTGTTTCCACATGGCTGACAA
The DNA here is from genome assembly GCA_030449085.1 of Kryptopterus vitreolus. Classification (NCBI taxonomy): domain Eukaryota; kingdom Metazoa; phylum Chordata; class Actinopteri; order Siluriformes; family Siluridae; genus Kryptopterus; species Kryptopterus vitreolus. The sequence goes on from JACRUU010000020.1 coordinate 7,668,995, forward strand.
TTTCACTATTAATCTGCTACTTAAACTGGAAACACACTAGAAGCCACACTAGAGGCTTTTATATCGCCATTATAATTCATGTCAATATCACTTTCAGATGAAAACCAATATCAAAAAACATATCAAATAAACATAAATGTACTATATACAGTACATGGATTGTAATAAGCCATTGAACTCCAGGACATAATGAACAAAGGCGAATGTGTCTGTATATTTACCACATTTGGCAGACACCCTTACCCAGAGCAACGTACAACAGAGGGTTAAGGACTGTGTTCAAGGATTCACTAGTGGTAGCTTGGTGGTGGTGGGATTTGAACCTGCTATCTTCTAGGCCAATGCCTTAGCCACTCCCACCTCCAGTAGTTCCAGTAAACAGCACAAGAACCACAGCATCTGGATTAACTGACCAAAAAACGGAATCGGATCCTACTGTAAATGATCACAAGAAGCAACATATAACTGCATACAGCATAGAATATAAAATGGACTGATCAGGCAAGACTCCGTCCAAATGGCATGTGTTTTCTGCAAACACAGTATGGATACATAGATGACACATGACATCTGGAAGGACAGCCCTAAATAGTGAGTCCATTATTGTTAATGCCATGTAGTTTTAGTGATGTGTGGTACAGGGGGCGACTGCAAACAATCTGGAACCAATCTTATTTCAGGAAAGACTGGTGATCCTTTCTGTAAGGATTCTATCTGATTACAATATATCATGTGTCAGGCTGATGTCACTTGTTTCAGTCTGGATTCTGTCCATTTGCTCTTGACTGATGGTGTTATTCGATGGAGGTATCACACTGATTCCACTCGTTCTCCTTCTGATTCGTTTTACTCAAAAATCACCCTCTTTCTTCAACTCGGACCAAACCCAGGAGAGATCATCCTCTTCCTCTGATGTCACATACTGACGTCCATTGGGCCTCCAAATCACATCAGGCTGGTTAAGAAATATGAGAAATTTATTTTAGGTTCCAATACACATAGAGAAAACACAGTCTCGACCAGGTCAGTTTTGGAGGAACACTGGGTTTTTGCATTGCTGCTGGCAGTCAGCAGCGAATGAATGGACACAGATGAGTTTTCACGGCATATTACACAATCGCGAACAACAGGGAGAGTTGTTTCACTCTTCTCCCAGTGCATGTCTTTCACTGTCATTCTTTGCTCCAGGAAGATTAGTTCCAGGGCCTAAAGTTGAGGACTAATCCCTTACCACCTTACTTTATATCAAGATCTCCAGCTTTTCTGCTCTCTGTCCAACATTTTCCTCTCCACATATTCAGAATATTACTTTACTATCCTCCAAGTACAGCATACCAATAAGTAAGATGAATGTATAATCAATTCTGTTTATTTATCTGTGTAATGAGTATTTTTTTTACAACTACTACCAACTATTATTAACTATTTTTAATAAATATATTAGTGTAAAGGGTCCGTTTTTCTCCCTGCCATTACAAGGAATTTCTTTAATGAAGAAAAATGTAAAAGTGAAAGATGCCTAGCTTTGAGAGGCAGCTTCCTTTAAATGACGTCCTCCTGCGAGCGAAACCAACATTTCTGCATTCTACAAATCTACAGCGACACCTCCTGGTTAGTCTAACTTAAAATAAAAAAAAGTAGAACTACAATAAGCTGAAATTCTGCAACAGAATAAAATAAATACATTTTGTGGTATAGTTGTATGTTAAATGCATAACATTTGAAATTGTAAGCAGGTATCAAGGATATATACTTATATAACTTTCTAGAGAGTTATATAAAAGTTATATTTTACTATGTCCAAGTTGTTGTTCTCTCAAAATATGATTTCAATGTATTGTAAAATCACAGCGTTCTTGGGACTTGTAGTCATTCTGTTATTCTGCCAAAAGGGATGGAATGATGAAATACACCTGTATGTACTTTTCAGCATTCATGATCCTATCCATTTGGAACAATATCGCCAACACCACTGGCAAACTGCAGCCCAAAACCAAGATGGACCTTCAAAAATGTTTGATTAAAGGTTACAAGCACTCATACTTCCATCTCTCTCCAACTCTTGTCAACAAATGGACCCAAATATTTTTCATTTGTATATGTTGTTCCATAATACCTATTCCCGCTGATCTTCATTTCAGTTTTTCCTGAGCTTTATTACATCTTAGCCTTTTTTTTTTACTGCATTCCCCTTTCAACAAAGTGACTTCTTGGCTGCTATAAGGAAGAAATCTAATAATTCACCAAAACATCTTTCACTGCAGCCACAGCTGTGCCACACGCATGCATTCATCATCTCGCAGTAGCGTCAATATTTACCTAATAAAATTATCCTGGGTATTCCTTGCATTTTTATGTTGTTTTCGGTGTATTTTGATTTTGCTGGGTTTGTGAAATTAACATAAACTTTAGTTGTTTTTTTTTTCAAATTCTACAGTGAAATAAAATACAACAGTATGAATGTAAAAAACAGTATGAATGATTCCTAATGAAGCTGAACAACAGTTTTGAAATTATTTGGTTGAACTTGTCTCAAGATGTCACGCTTTTCTTTTGGAGTCCATCTTGTAAATGGCTGCATCTGCAAACAAATCAATTTCTTCTTGAATGCCAACCAATGTTGAATTTAAACAGTCATGCGTATTTGAGCTTGCACTATACAGATGTGGTTTGCAAGCACTGACTTGTGCCCTTTCTGACAATCTTATTGTACGTCTGCTAGTTGGCTCCAGTGCGATTGTACAGACAACAGCTTCAAGCAATATGTACATTACTGTTGATTCTGAAAGCATGGGCTCTCCTGGAAGCACCTAACAGATAAAATATGACTTTTTATTTTTTTACTGGAAGCCTTTTTTAATTATCCAATTACATTTATCATTCAGGAGACACTGTTAAACATTTATAGCTAGTGTTGGGGAGTAACTAGTTACATGTAACAGTGTTAAGTAATTAATTACAAGATAAATGTTACAGTAATTCCTTACTGTTACTGAGAAAAAAAATTTGTAATTAAATTACAGTTACTTATGAAAATGTTAAATATTACAAATATGGTTAGATCTGAACAATTTCATGCAAAAGCAGTGCTTTAGATCATGATTTTTAACTGAACTGTGATTTTGATTTGAATGATGACAATCTGCTGCACTTTCATTTTGAAAATATAGCCTTTTTTTCAAGGATTTGAATCTTAGTTTCTTAGAAAGTAAGCTTAAAGTGCCACACAGTGGACACATGAAAGGAATCAAAAAGTACTCAAATGTTATCAATTACTTTACTTTTATGAAGTAGTTGAAAAGTTACACTACATTTTGAATAGGGTCATTTACAACCTGTAATCTATTACACTTCCAAAGTAACCTTCCCAACACTGATTATAGCTAATGGGGAGGAGGAGATGGATAGCCCAGTGGATTAAGGCACTGTGATACTAATAGGAAGGCTGGGGTATAGCCAGGCTGCCAACCTTGGGTCCCTGAGAAAGGCCCTTAATCCTCTGTGCTTCAGTCTTGCTGTATGGCTGGCCCTGTGCTCTGACCCCAGTTTCCATAAAAGTCGGGATATGTGAATAAGAAAGAGAATTTCCCTCATGGGATCAATAAAGTATGGAAAGTTGTCCCGTCAACACCATCTTAATTATCTGTTAATTACTATTTTATGATCATTATGGCGCGCCCATTATTGCTATAGGAATGATAAGCATATTAGGATCTGTTGTTGGAGCTGCTCTCTACTGTACGTTAGTGCACATCTATTGACCAATCATATTGCAGCATTGCACCGCGCTGGTTCGTGTGAGCTCAGCTGCATTTAGCTGGATATTTTAAGTGTGAAGAAAGAGATGTTGCTAAACTCCGTGTTTTTGGTCCAGATTTTATTCCTTTAGAGCGGAATAATCTAGATCATAGATTGTTGTTATTATGCTGTATATAAATGGAGTTTCTTTTTCACCGACGCTTCTCTCGAGCTGTACCGAGCTCCTGTAGCTCGCGCTCTCCTCTGGACCAATCAGATTCTCCTGACCTATTATGGTAATGGCCGTGACAGCCTGCTACCCAGGATGCATTGCGTTTTGAGGCTGGTCTGCTAGAGCTAAGATGACCGACTTTGAGGAACCGCTCTCTGACGACGAGAAGGTAAACGATTTTTCTTTTATTTAACGGCGGTCGAAAGCAATAAAAAGTGCTATTATGAACTACTCTGCAGCTTCTAAGCCCCTATGTAGCGACTCGAGTTAATTCGGTGCCTATTTTGGGCAGAAATCTGACCGCGTTTAGCCGGCTAGCGTTTTCGTTAGCTTGCTTAGCTTACACAGGAAGCTACACGGTAGCTGCCCGTTTAGGGAATGCCCAGCCTAGTAGTAAACAGTCCTTGTTTTGCTAACGAAGCAGATATACAGCTTTATTTAGATTTTAATTTGATATGACATTTCTATCAGTTGGCACATCCGACCGGTAATGTGGCCGAACATCTTTTTTTGATTATGTATCGGTGGGTTCCGGAATCTCCGCTTTGATTGAACGCGTCTGGGCTGAAGGAGTTAGCCGGGCGTTAGCTCGCTTAACTTGTCAAAATGACTAACTGTACAGGAAGTAGCGCCGACTCGCTCGCTAGTTAGCTAGCTGCCATAAATAGTACTCTCTCTTCTCACTCCACTGTAGGGTTTGATTTCGCTGAGAAACTAGTTACAGACACGGGGTGGGGTGTAACTTTAATATGCAGCTCGCCCAGAGACGGAGAGTTATTAAAGATCTACCCCGATCTAGCCAGCTAACGGCTTTACATAGCAAATACACTGACTTTGAGTCGGCCAACTTGGGAGTTCTCTGCATGCTTGTGCAAATAATAGTACAGCTTGTTTGGTTTTGTCATGGCGTCTGAAGCCTTGCATGCAGTCCTTAGCAGGATGTGTTTCTAGGAAGTAAGTAACACAAGGCTTAAGCGCGAATTTAGACTTCCTGATCAAATATTTCCTTAATATTTGATTAATGATCAATAATACTACTAATACATTAACTGTCATACAAAATGACTCCTTGTCACGGATATTTTTAATGATAATGTTATTCTAAAACTCTTGTATTATTATTTTTGGGTGGGGAGGGGCTTTGTGTAAAAATTAGTAAATATATTGCTTCAGTTCAATTTAGTTTTCCAGATCCTTAGGATTGTTAAAGAATCCACATGCTACTGCTGAAATGTCTTCTTTTTAATTAGAAGTCACTTTTCATAAATGCCTGGCTTGTGAGAACACAACTTTAGCAATAATGTAATGCAACACTATTGCTATGATTGTCTCTTAATAACAATAAACACTGTCCAGGTAATCAGAATATTGCCATTTACTAAACTTCCCCAAAAGATGTTTTACAGAGAAGTAGTTTTGGGCATAAATTGCCAGTCAGTATACTTGTCTTTTTCATTAATGAATGGATATTTGTTCCTTGTTATCATGATTTCCAAACTTGAAAACATAAAAATACGTAGTTTAGTATTTTATTTTGGCGCGCTATTAAACATTCGATTATTCTACTATACTAGTCAGACTTGTGTATTAAGTCCTTGTATTTTTCAGTATATTTTGTGCATGCACTCTTTATCTCAACTGAGGCATGAAATGCAAGCCACCAGATTTTGTTACCTAGAGAAACCTGTTTTGAAAAGGAGCACTTTTACTGGTTCACTTTTTGTTCCCTCAAATCAGCATAAGATCCACGTATGGTCAATCAGCTGCCTGACTGTGGTTTGTTTTGTTTCATTTGGGCTCCAGTGTCAGTCCTTGTTTGTTAATATTTAGATTGAATAGAAGAAGTGCTACCACACCTCTGTAGTTCTCACTTCATGATGGTGATAGAAATCTGTTCGGCTCATTGGTTAGTAATGAAATAAAGCAGTAGTATAAAAAGTTCTTGTGGGTTCTTGCAGGAACCTCCCTTTTACTTGTGTATACTGTTTGAAATTTCTCATTTAAGTAGGCATGTTTCAAGAAATGAGGATCACTATAATACAATATGATCATACTATAATATTAATAATACACTATCAAGTAAAACAAATGTTATGTTCAGTAGACTTATTTAATATTTTACATTTCATATTTTACAAAAAAAACCTTTTTTCTGACTTATAAATGTATTCTTTTTCCAGTTTAATTTAATTTCTTTGTTCATTTTATTGTTTTGGTAGAGTGATACACACACACACACACACACAGACTCAAATACCTACAATCATACAAACTGTGTGTCAGACATCTGACCTTGGGACAATTTTTATTTTTGTCTTTCTTTTTAAGAAAAAAAACATGAACATTTAATAGTTAATTCAAATTTTCCTCTTGACTAACACACTTTTGCTGTTGATTGCCCCATTTAGGAAGTTTAGACATTAAACATGGTCTGGCATTTTTAACAATTTTAACTTTTTCTGGAACTGCACCTCAAATGTCTCTTTCAGATTTTTCCACATTGTGGGGGTGGCTGTTTCAGATATACAAGTGTTAATGTAGATGTGGCATCAGTTTTGTGTAAGCTTCAGTATAATGCCTGCCTTTTTCAGTGAGATTCCAGTACATTCTGTTTATTAACCACAACCTTGGGAATTGTGCGAGTCAGTGCTGTAAGAGTTTTAACTTATTTTAATTTGTTTCCATGTGACAAACATTTTTCTCTGCTTTTTGCGCAGGTCCGCATAGCAGCTAACTTTGTTACCCATGCTCCACCTGGCGAGTTCAACGAAGTCTTCAATGGTAAGCATCCATTCTGATATTGTCTCAGATGGAGCTATCCAAATGGATAAGGTAGTGTTTAATAGTGTTTAGTTTTCACTCGTCATGAAAATTCTGTAGAAACATAATTTACTCATTTCATGATGCACAGCCTCAAAATTACAAAAATTTCAGCTTAAGTTTTTCTCTCTGATTGTTAGTAGTTTATATCTTTGCATGGGTTTGCCTTTTTGAAGAAGTCTAACAAGTCTAGCATTGTTACAAAACTATTGTGCCTTTTTGTATAGATGTGCGGCTTCTACTCAACAATGACAACCTCCTCAGGGAGGGGGCAGCACAGTAAGTGTCTTGATTCACGCTTAATGTTATTATTTGTTAATAGTAAGTTGTCATTTTATTTATCATTTTTTCACCTTTTCACACAGTGCCTTTGCCCAGTATAATATGGATCAGTTCACCCCTGTAAAACTGGAAAATTCGGAGGAGTCGGTAAGCGTAGTTCTTAATGTACTACAATGTCTGATATTCACAACGTTTAAATAAGTGCACATAAGAACAAATTCATACAGGCTTTAATTGATTTATTACTTTGTTAATATCTATAAGTTTCTCAAATAATTGGAGTTACAGCCCTGATATACTTTTCATCTTTATTGCAGTGACTTTTAATGTCTACAACAGCACAATTACATATGGTAGCCCATCTGTCGCCAACCATAATATGTCACCCCCTATAATCAATCACCTCAGCAAAGTTGGGCGTACCCTACTCTCACAGTGAAGGGTCGAGAATAGTATACCAACCAAAATATCTGGCCAATAGCAGTCACTTGGTCAGAACTGGATAGCAATGCATAGGATTATTCACTTATTCACTTATTTAAGTTGGGTAACACTTTCAAATTAGTGTACAGTAATGCTGAAACACCTATACTGTACCACACAAACTAGCATGCCAGTATCACTTCTGTGCTAAAAATAGTTATCCAACCAAATATCTATCAAGTGGTGGTCATTTTCTATTGATTGGTGACTCAAATTGTCACACTTGTCAGTTTCAACTGCAGACAGAAGTCATATACCTGATGCAACTTACCAGTGTGTATACTAGATGAAGTAAAATTATTATGAATGATCTGGCTTGGATCTCTCTTGCATGTCTTTGTAGAATACTACTTAAAATAGAAATGTGTTTATTTTACCTACTGATGCAGTGTATGTCCCAGGGCAGTGTCACAGTTCTGTCATTTAGGAACATTCCGTCTGCAGTCAGCTTAGTAGCAGATCATATGACATGAGATGGGGCAGTGTGAATTCATTTGCGCAAGGAACTATTTCATTAAACTCTTAAATATAATTTCATTCATTATTTACTGTGACATTTAGTCTGCCTGTGAGTATAATAAAAATTTTCTCGGTAAAACATTTTCTTTATTTGTGAGACACTAACTTCTTTTGTGTTTTAGATTATTATCCGACCATTACATACTCATTGTCTGTCTGCTCTAAAGGCTGCTCATACCAGCACATGAAACTTTAATCAGTTAGTCTATAATGTGAGAATTTGTCTTGTGCTTTTATGGGCTGTTAAAACCTGCACACAGGTTGTGTATTAATGGCTAGACTGGCTAGGATGTATTTTCTAGATTAACTTCCCCTTTTGCTCTGTGTGACCCACAAAAAAAAAAAGTATATGTAGGTGTGCCGTTACTTTTGCTCTCAGGTCCTGATTACAGAGCATGGCGATTTGGGTCAGGGGCGCTTCTTTGACCCACGGAGCCGCAGGTCGTTCCGCTTTGATCACCTGCGTAAGGAGGCCAGTGATCCGCAGCCCTACCAGGGTGAGACCGCGCTGCACTCCTGGAGAGACGCCTGTGATACTGCACTTACCGCATACGTCAAGGAGCATTACCCTACCGGAGTGTGCACGGTACACATGCACAAAGACACACGTGCACATGGGTGTAAAAGAATTTGAGTTTACTGGTCCTGATGTTCAACGAAATGGTTTTGAACAGGTATATGGAAAAACAGTGGATGGACAGAAGACCATTATTGCCTGCATTGAAGGACATCAGTTTCAGCCTAAAAACTTCTGGTAATAATTGCAGCCAAAATTCTATTCTAAGATAAATTTTATTGGGTTTAGTGAACATCCTTTTCCACACTTTTAATATTACGTGATTGCGTGTGCATAGGAATGGGCGCTGCAGGTCAGAATGGAAGTTTACCATCAACCAGTCTTCCTCTCAAGTGGTGGGGGTGCTGAAAATCCAGGTGAGAATTCACCTTCTAGTCATCTTTCAGCAATATAATGAGCACTTATAAATTCTAAGCAGTTCTATTTGATTAATTATAAATTATTAGTTATTTGATGGATTTTTTTTATCCATCATTTGCTGTCAATTAAATCAGTATATTGTAGGATTTCCTAAACTGGGATTTTGATTGTTTTCGATTGTGTACAATTCTTCATTACTGACTGTGCTGTGACAGGTGCATTATTATGAGGATGGTAATGTGCAGCTGGTCAGTCATAAAGAGGTGGAGGAGTCCATCATAGTTTCTGTGAGTAATTGCACATCTCACATTTCAAATCTAGTTTTTACTGGCATTTCTGCCACCAGCTTAACATTTGGTATGGGGCAATGTTTTGTCTTCCTAATCTACAGGATGAAGAATCGACCGCCAAGGAATTTGTAAAAATCATTGAAAATGCAGAGAATGATTATCAGGTATGGGCTTTTGCTTGATACCTTTTGTAAACATATCTGACTTGTCATTTAAGTGTATACGATATATATCCGAAAAGTGACATTTCAACTTTCCACAATAGACTGCCATCAGTGAGAACTACCAGACGATGTCGGACACGACCTTCAAAGCTCTGCGCCGGCAGCTTCCTGTCACCCGCACCAAGATCGACTGGAACAAGATTCTCAGCTACAAGATTGGCAAAGAGATGCAAAATGCCTAGAACGTGCCTGGTTCCAGCTCTCTTCCTCTCTCAATGCAGAACCGGTCAAAAAGAAAACCACATGCTGTTCGCTAACCAGAGGGAGGCCCCCAAACTCTGAAAAAAAAAAAAAAAGAAAACAGAAAAAAAACAATACCAAATAAGTCAAGGAACTTGCTCTATCAATGTTACTAAGAGGATGTGATTCCATTCAATTTCGGGTTTGTAAAAGGACTCAGCTATTGGAGGAGGGTCGGACATAAGTTTAGAGGGAGTCTGGATCTAAATTACTGGCAAATCCGATGCTATTATTGCATTTATGTGAATTCATCTGACCCGTCTATCCAAATTTTTTTGAAAGGGTGTACAGTGTAGTTTTTTTTTTTTTTTTTTTTTTTTTCTTTTTTTTTTTTTTGGTGTCGTGAGTTGCGATGGTTTGGAATGTTTGTGAGTACGGTTTAATTGTCCTTAAGAGAAGCAGAGAACTGCTGTCTGTCTCGCTCAGCAACTACTGACTGCAGTACAGTACTCAGAACAAACCTCCTCTCCTTTCATTTACAGAGTGTGCAAGGACAGGACGCTTGTGTCTGAGTGTTGGAATTGGTCTTTGTCTTAAATGCCTCACTCGAAGTACCTCCTTCCACCTGTAACTTAACCCCCCCTAAAAGGAAGACATTTAAAATATGTATGGATTCCAGAATCAATAAAGGAAAAGAAACCAATAGTCCTTTTTTTCTCATGGCAGAGAAATCCCAGTTTAATTCTGAGTTTCATATTTATACATACAGATGTTATATTTTACTAAGCAGTCTTTAAACCCACGCTAGCACTCTCTTGTTGTAGGCATCCTGTGCGCTTTGGGGTGTCAGGAATTGAACGAGTCTTACAATGCAAACAGCAAACCGGAGTTGTTCTATGCACTCTGCTGTCCTGGAGCGGAAGGGGGCGTCATCAGTGTTGCTGTCGCATGTTCATGTCATGGTACTGTTCGGTGCTTCACCACTGTAAAATTCACCCTGAACACAGAAGCATTTTCACACTGTATAATATCACTCTCACATCACCTCTCTGTCTCTCTCTCTCTCTCTCTCTGTCTCTGTCCTGTAACAAAGCTCTTATGCTGATTTTAGCAAAGTCTATGCTACTCACAGGTAATAAAGAATTGGCATCAAAGCTGATGACTGAAACTGTCTGGAATGTTTTTCCTCTTTCAGGACACTTTATTTTTAATGGATTTTCAACTCTGCAGAATTGATACATTATTGGTTTTAGTGCACTTCAGTAGAATCATTTTGACCTGATTGAAGCTGTTTGATATGCTTAAGTGTCATCTAATGATCTTCGAAGGCAAGTCTTCAATGTCGCACAACACCTTTACAGGATCCACCTACAAGGTAACGGTGTTGTTTCTTACTCTAAATCCAAACTTGAGGAATAAATTAGTCCTGTTACATTATTTGATAAAGGAGTACAACATGCAGCAATGATTTAATCCCAGGTCCAGTCCAGGATGGAATAAAGTTCTGGATTCATAATGTTTTTAATGCAGTCTATTTTGTGAATGTTCTCCCAGTGCTGATTTTAGAAGAAATTACTGGGATTTCTCGAACCATTCTAGTTTTTCAGCAGATTTAGACTTGAATCCTGTTACTTCCTGAAACAATTCAACATAAACAACATTTTCAATCTTGAATGTAGGGTGATTTTAAATTCAATGAAGACCAGAAAATACCAGATGGATCTAAATATGCAAAAGGTTTTAAACCAATTAAAAAAATAAATAAATACTGATGACACTTTTTTCCTGAGCTCGGGATACTGTGTATGCGCCATTGCGTTGTCTCTGTATCCACATGGGCTTCCTCAAGCCTTCTATTTCCTCTCAAATCCATGCCATTAGGTAGAATGTTCCTTTAATTTTCTCTAGATGATAGTGAGTGTGTAGTATAATAGAAATCTTTGTCTTTTGTCTTTGACATTAGATTGATGTGTAGATGGATCTCTGGATTGGTTTTGGACCCACTGAAGTGTTTAGCAGGTCAGAGGTTACTAAATAAAATGAAGAATAAATAGAAAATCATGAAACTTTGCTTCTAAATAAGTTGAGCTCCAAAAGGTTTTATTTTCCCATGTATTAAAAAAAAACAGATTTTGAAAGGTGGAGCAATTCTTTTAAACAGATGAATAATGCATATCCACCATTTTCAAGATGAACAGGTTTATGATGTTTGTGTATATATATATATATATCACACAAAACAAAAACAAGTACAGTAGTACAAGCCCAGATTTCTGCTGGGCAAAAGAAATGTACAGTGAAAGCTATGTGAGGTATCAAACAAAAAGAGTTAACATTCTTATAATTGACATGTTAAACTTCAGACTGAAAAGTTGACTTCAATTTGCATGTAAATAAGTCATTAAGAAAAGTGACAGGATTAAGGAACTGAATATTTCCAAAGATGGTAAGATTTGGAACATGAAATGTACAACAATCTTTTAAGTGTTTTATATATATATATATATATATATATATATATATATATATATATATATATATATATATATATATATAATTTTTTTAACACCTCTCTACATCTATTCAACAGCCAAAGAAACAGTTTAAAAATCATCACAAAACCTCCCCTCTAGAACCCATTTGTGCTTGATCTCATGAGTAACCTTCATTACTAGTATGTTATTTCTATTATCTTGAATGAACTACATTCATGAATGAAATACATACATGACTACATAGTTACATACAAATCTTTATGAAGTGGACAGCATAGTGGATCAAATTGTGTACAAATGAGGCAAATAAAGTTCCGGCTTCAACTGTTACATGATCACAGAAAAAGAATGCATGCAGGAAGTCCTGGTTCATTTATTTCCTAATGATTTTTCAGATGATTATATAATGTACTCTGAAAACACGTGCTAGATATGACCCACACTAACACTAACACCTGGCTGCAGATTTGGAGTAAATCCCTTTTTAAATACAGCATGATTATATTTTGCACCAAATGATTGAAGTTTAAATGGAGTGAGAGCGTTTCCCCGTCACTGACACTAGAGGGCGATATTTGCCCAGATCCAACAATCCAGGGTCACGAGTTAAGACTTTTTTGTGATTGTGTTGTCTTTCTGTAAAAAAAAAAGATCTGTTTTCTGTATCTTACTGATAACAGAAACATGCTCTTTATACTCAGGATGATCCATTACACGGATTTAAATCAAGTCGAAGATTAATTCACGTTAAACTACAGTTAATTCTTTTTAACCCTGCATCTGAGGTGTTTCAAATTCTCAAATCAGCAGCATAGTATACAGTACAAAGATTTATACAAGAATAATAAGATTCCTTAAAGGGATTTAAGCCAATTTCCAATAAAAAAACAACAAAACAAAACAAAGAAAAATATCACAAACTATAAAGTTATGAGTGAATGTTTTGCTTCATTAACAAATCCATTAATGTGAACAATCAGGTGATGAATCACAACATAACATGAAAACTGAATTACATAAGACTTGGTTTCATGTAGACCAGAGATGCCCAAACATGGTGACCTTTGGTTTGGCCTGCCGTGACGGTCTGTGAGAAGTAAATACAAAGAAAAAGAAAAAAAGAAAAAAACTTTGGATAAATGAGAACCATTTTCATGTCTGCCACTAGAGGGCAGTAAATCCCTGTACAGTATTAGTGTTTCAACTCTAGTGTTCAGTAAATTGTATTGAATCTTAGTATACGGTATTTCACTGAATTATTAAAAAAAATTATAATAATAAATGATAGAAACCACAGCAACCATAGTTTTAATATAATGTTTGGTATAATGCAACATATATTTTCTGCCCACAGCCATCAATCAGTATTTTTGGGCCTTTCATGGGAACGTTTGAGCATCTCTGGTCTCTACGATGAATCATTAACACAGCCAAATGCTTTTATTTGTTGTTTCTTTGACAGAGTAAGATTTTATAACCTTTATAAAACGCAGTGGAATGTCAGTGGATGTGTCTGCTTCTAGTTGGAGTGCTTAAAGTAGTCTTCACAGAGAGACAGCCAATCAGAGGCTAGAGATAAACGAGTCAATGTGGGGAAATAGATTCGGGATTCATTTATGACTCTTTTTGGACATTTATTAGTTCTGTTTTTTTTTTTATTTGGTACATGTTGACATGATCTGATTTAGCGTTGGGGAATTTTTCCATTTCAGTGGAGTTGAGGAGATAACAAAAGCTATCAAGTGAATTGTAACTAGTTATAATGTGTTATAATGTAATGTAACTGTTTTTTTGGCGTTGACTTTCTGAGTAGTTTAATACTTCAAGCTAAAGTAGTAAATCGATATCAATGAATGTTTTTAGAGCATATACGGTTTCTGAATACTTGATTCTTTATTCTATTAGAAGTCCAGAATTTTGACACAGCCGTAAAATCAACTGTCTTTGGGATTGTTTTTGGAATAGTTTGCTCTGCTAACGTGCTATTAACAATTAGCAAAATGGGACCGCAGCAAATGAATAATCACACTGCTGCATTATCAGAACTTAAGCATTCATTGAACTTGTTAATCCTCATTTTTTTCTACTACTAACTACATCAGCATCCCGAAACAAGAGTTTCAAAGTGTAGGGAAGTCTTTACTATATTAAGTTCTCTGAATGTGTTAAGAAACGTTTTTATTTATTTATTTTTGCTTAAAAGATGTTTTGTCCTCCCATCCATGACACGAGGTATCAAAAGCAGGAGGGTTTTATAGATCCAAAGTGCAATTTGTTTTCATAACATATATCTCGTTTAGTTCGGTACAGGATAACAAATGTTCATCAGTACTGTTATGTTTAATCTAACCAGCGCTTGGTCACCTGAGAATGCATCATTAATTATTGCTGTTTCATTTAAAATCAGAATTTATGTTGCTGTTTATTTTTACTTTTTACAATTGCGAAGATGCTTGAAAGGAGAATAATAGGGATAAATAAAATATCTCGATATAAAAGATGCTAATATAATAATGTATTTCCTTAAGAGAAAAAAAGAACATTTAAAAAACCAGCTTAATCATGTAGTGTTCACAATTCCTCGATTCCTTTAGTTTTTTTGTATGGATTTGGAGAATGAAGGAACGGAGGAGTGCAAGTGTGAGAGTGCTTTGAGTGTGTCGAATCCTCTGTAATCTTTTAGAGAAGGAATACCGGTGGAGTCGAGAGAAGCTGCGTTTGAATCCTTTAATTTGTGGATTTGGCCTGTAGTTCGTTGGATTTGGATCTTTTGCTGAACTTTACTGTTCATCATGCAAAAAAAAAAAAAAAAAAAAAAAAGACGAGAGGAAAAAAAACCTCAGTGTTTGATTTGACTCATTAGTTAATCTGCAGCTTTAATATGTGCAATGTTTGTTTTCAGTTATGTTCTATTAAGCCTAGTGCTAAATCGAAAAGGGCTTTTAGTGGTGAAGCCGCGTCTGTCCGTTAGTAGTTAGCTGGATTTGGATACGAGCAGGTCGAGCTCTTTAGCGCCCTCCTGTGTGCTGCTTATCCCGCAGCTGTTTGAGAGCTCGGGGAAGTTAGACGCGCGAGGCGACGATGCTGATACGGGGGACCCTGGATTCTGGTTCGTGCCGGGTTTCTTCTGGGTTACAGGAGACGCAAAGCTTCTGTCGCCCCGCGGGATTACGGGCGAGCGGATACCAGGAGACAGAGGGCACGACCCTTTGCTGGTGGGCGAGGAGGCGGTTGCGAGAGTGCGGTAATCTGTGCCAAACGGTGAACTGTTCGGAGCGGGCGCTTTGCTTGCTGCTTGTTGGCTGGTGAAGCGCGAGAGAACCTGCGTGACTGTGTTGCGAGCCATCTGCTTGGCGGCCGAGTTCTCGGGCAGAGGGGGCACTGGTGTAGAGGTGGGCGAAAGCTCACGGGGAGACAGGGGCGTCGCTCCACCTTGCTCCGCCTGTTGTTGGAACTTGTGTCTGGCAGCGTGGAAGCGCTGGTTCACGCTCGCCTGGTAGGACGATGGGTACGTGGGGCTACTGGTGCCCAGTGACACCAAGCGCTTGGCAAGTACAGGTGAGGAGCAAGGAGAGGAGGAGAGTGACGAGCAGGCCGTGCTGCTCGGAGAAAGAGACTGGAGCGCATGCACAGGCGAGCTCAAAGCTCCTCCGTTCTCTGAGCCGCCATTTTCCGCACTTTTCTCTTCGGACGACTCGCTCTCTTTACGCACTTGATGGCCGTTGAGTCGCAGTCGTTGGGTCTTTTCACTGACCGCCATTTTCCCATCTGGCTCAGTCTGGCAGGCTGCGGAAGCGGACAACGCTTTGGGCTGCTTTTCGGCAGCTTTCTTTTCCTCCTCCACTTTTTCCCTCCACCCTTTCTCCTTCTCTTTCACATCCTCCAGCTCTTTCCTGAGGTGCGCGATCAGCTCCTGCAGCTCTCGGCTGTGGCTTTCCTCCTTGCGCAGCTTCGCCGTCATCTGCTCACGCTCAGTGTCGAACTCGGCCAGCTGGCGCTCGACTTTGGCCTCCGTTTGCACGGCACGTGCCTTCTCTCGCTCCAGGTCTTCTTGAAGACCCTGCGTGGCACCGCGTTCCTGCTCCAGCTGCCGGAGCAGCTGGGCCAGACGTTCACTCTCTTCCTGAGCCTGGGCGCTGGCACGCTGGCATTCTTTAGCCAGGTTCGACGAGAGCTGCTGCTGCTGCGTCTGGTTCTCCTCCACTTGGGCAGAAAGTGAGTGACATTCGCGCTCCAGACGCTCAGCCCGCGCTCGCTCCAGTTCCAACTGCACAGACACAAGAGCCATCAACAGGAATTAATTAGCGAGGCAGCTGCAAACTTCTCTGATAAGTTTCTGCAGCTTTTTTTTTTTTTAATAAATTTCTCTGAGTGATTGATATAATCTAAAACACCTGGTTCGTATGACAACGAGTTATTCATTTTTCTCTTTTAATAGGAATACATTAGTTATCTATCAATCAAAAACCCCAAAAAACTGATCTGCATTCTTGATGCGTTGGAACATGGTGTTGATAGCTTTACTTCCTCCAATTTGTGTGCTTTCTGAAAGGCCGGTCAGCTTGGTATACGTGTAACTAGCCTTTAGCTTAGTTAGTATAGCGCTCTGACCTGCTGAAACGAGTCTAGACGTTGAATTGCTTTCACAGTTTTTGACAAATTGTGCAAAAGGTGAGCGGTCGAAAAACATAGTGGGAAGCATTTCATAGCCACGCAGACATGAACTTCAAGAAGATCCTTTTTTTCACCAATTTAGTGAACAACGGCTGACTTTGAAAATATATAGACCATAAATAAAAAATAACTAAATAATTCTACAAAATCCATTCTGGTTACATTCAAAAAGACAGGAGATTGAAAATGCTGCAATTTTTATCAGGACTGATGAATATAGACAGGGTTAGAAATTAGATCATTAGAGGTACCACACAGGTAGGCTAGATTGAAATGTTTGCTCATGTGCAGAGGAAGAACATGGAGTATAATTATATAAGAATGCAGAGGATCGGAAAAGAGGCAGTAGAGAAAGAGGAAGGCCAAGGTTTGGATATGGTGAGAGGAGACATTCAGGTGGTGAAATGTTGAGGACATTATTATTATTATTATTATTATTATTATTATCATCAGTATTATCATCCTCATCATCATCATCACGTTTTTAGTTACAAATACATTTACTATCTATTTAGTATTTGTTATATTATGCAATACCGTTTTTCAACCACAAGGAGGAAACAAATCGCCTGACTGCGTCAGAACAATCAGAATAGCACCTGTTCTAGAACTGATGCACATATCAACTACACGTTTTTAAAAACAAACATGTTTTTCTTATTTTTCTCTAGCATTTGTTTTTAAAACAATATTTACAGATCGGTTGTTGCTGATGTTGGATTTGAAAAGAAAACAATGTAGTTCTGTAAGAGCTCTTGGTAAAATAAAGATCAATATAAGCTATTTAAATATAATATATCACTTATTATGTGCCTTGTACTGAATATATATGGTGTGTGTGTGTGTGTGTGTGTGTGTGTGTATGTGTATGTGTGTGTGTGTGTGTAGGCTTTATTCTAGGCAGGGCCGGAAGGCAGGAAAGAGCTCCTACGTAATATGGTCTAGTCTGTCCTCTGACCTTATCACCCTTTCCTCTACCCATAGTACACACACTGCAGCAGAAACACACAGAACAATGGATTTCTTTCCTCTGTGGGTTTCCTATAGAGAAATTCTGGACTCAGAAGCCCTGCTGGTTTCTCTTTTCTCACACACACACACACACACACCAGGGCAGAAGGGCCATTATGTTATATATATATATATATATATATATATATATATATATATATATATATATATATATATATATATATATATATATATATATTTTTTTTTTTTTCCTCTGTAGTCTGTATTTCATCCCGGTACAAAGTGTAGATTGGCGCCACCACAGCTGATTCAGCAATGTTCTGAACATGGAGCATTCTGTGAATACTGGCACAACATGCAATGTGTATATACTTGTGTACAGGTGTATGTGTGTAGGTGTGTTTGTTAATGTTTTGGCACGCTGCTAGGTTACCTGCTGCAGTAGTCGCTCTCTTTCCTTCTCCAGCATGTATGTGACATCATCGCCTTCAGCCGTGTCTTGGGCATGGCGCCGCTTCTCTTCCTCCAGGTCAGCGATAACCTACACACACACACACACACACACACACACGCAAACCAGCTCAGATGAGAAAGAATTGTGAATGCAAATCTTACAAACAGAAAACCCCTTTATCTTTGGATATAATTGTATGCATGAAAAATAAATACACATGATAGATAGACAAGACAGACAGAGAATGATAGATAGACAGAGAGACAGACAGACAGAAAAACATAGATAGATAGATAGATAGATAGATAGATAGATAGATAGAGATAGATAGATAGATAGATAGATAGATAGATAGATAGATAGATAGAAATAGATAGACTGCAGATAAGCTGGAATCACTTTGAAATAAAGAAGTATAAGTGCTTTTTTATCTTAAAGCAAATAACAAGCATGTGTGTGTATAGAGGAGGAGTGTGTATGTCTGTGCACACAAATGCATGTGTGTACATGTTAATACTGATCATACTCGTCCATCACTACTGCCTTCAGTCTTCACTTTCTCGCCCGTTGTCTCTCTCTCTCGCTCTCGCTCTCTCTCTATCTCTCTCTCTCTCACACACACACACACACACACACACACACACACACACACACACACACACACACACTCCTGTTTCTGCTAGACTGAGGTCATGCGGAAATCCTGCTGTTCTCTTTGATTCTCCGAACAGAATGATCAGGTTTCATAATAAAGCTTCTAAATCATAGCCGAAAAAAAATTCACCTGAGAGAGAGAGAGAGAGAGAGAGAGAGAGAAGGAAATGATTGAACAAAAAAAAGAATAGAAAATAAGGAAAAGATTCTAATGGAAGAGTGAGGGATTCGCAGCTAAATCCAGCTTCATTGTGTGCACAAGACTCTCAGTGTGAGACAGAATACATATATTTCATGTCTCCCTTATACACACTACAAACACACAAACACACACACACACACACACACAAACACAACACACACCAACATAACACACACGCACAGGTGGAATCTGTTGCGTGTCATTGTATAGAACTGAAATTTAGAACAACAGACAGGAACAACACACATGGAATTCCTCTCTCTTGCTCTCTTATGACACGCACCCACACACACACACACACACACACATAGGTGCAGCTTGCGTTTGGTCCTGGAGATAACTCCAGCACACAGGAGGTGAGCATGGATGAAACCACGAGGGCGTATGCAAGTAAACACAAATGAAGCCTCTGTACACATATGAACACACAAATACAACCACACCGTACTCAGTCCTCTTTCATACTACTTTTGCCGGACTACGTCAGTTTATAAAACATGGCTGGTTAGGGTTTAGTTACAAATCTAAAGCCAGGACTAAATGTACCCTGGATAAATATGTGTATCTCTTTTCACTTTATACAATGTGAGCTGCAAAAGCAGGAAGAGTTCTCTCTGGCGCCAATTTATATCCCTTGACACTAAATAGATTTACACACACGGTAAAGCGCTTAGAACCAGATCTTTCTAATGGTTTTCATTTTGACATTTTCTAATGGTTCTTTAGTTTCCAATAATTATAAATAAATATATATAAGCAGGCCACATATATATATATATATATATATATATATATATATATATATATATATATATCTTATATATATATATATATATATATATATATATAAAAACACGAAATCATGGGCACTCATAGAGATGCACAGAGAACTGGCAGCACATTTTCCAGAATATTAGATTTCAGCTACCGCTCATGCAACTCATCCATTTCCACAGAATATAATAAGTGGGAAAGCAAAAAAATATATCTCTATCTTTTACACACACACACAATGTCTCACCCGTCTGTGTCTGCTCTCGGCTGCAGCCAGCTGTGCCATCATCTTCTCCTGCATGTGCTTGCAGTGACTCATTACCAGCTTCAAGACAGCCAGTGGGCTTGGGTTGACCTGGCCTCTCCCACCATGACCACGAGCCTGGGGTTGACCCTGCTCGTGACCCTGCATCGCCTCGCTGTCTCTCTGTAGAGCCATGAAAGGATCGCTGAGGTCGTAGCGCCCGTACCTCTCCTGCACAAACGTGTCTCGTTGCTGTCCCTGGGGTGCACATCAGAAAGTCAAAGGTCAGAACACAGGTAGGGTATGCTGTCTTGCAGTGATATATGGTAAGACGTTTTTAATGCATTTGTAACGAGATGGATTTGGTTAAAAGCCGCATGGCCCTTAATTCTCCAGAGAGGGGTCTCATGAAATTTTAATTGTTGGGTGGGGTAAAAAGCCAGAAAAATGGGGGTATTAATAAAAAAGAAGCTTTAAGGAAAACAATAGTAAACACTAGCAGCCTATGTGTGAATTTATTTATGTGGAATATATATATATATATATATATATATATATATATATATATATATATATATATATATATATATATATATATATATATATATATATATATAGGTGATCCAGAAAATCCTCCACCCATCCATCTACAGTATCTCAATGCAAATATTCATTTGATTCATATGTGCTTTGTGTCCATTCCATTCTAAAATAAGTCCCCTTTTGCTGTAATAACAACCTCCATAAGGGGAAGAGCTTCCACTAGACTTAGGCGTGTAGTTCTAGAGATTTATGCTCATACATTCACAAGGGTGTTAGTAAAAATCAGTCAGTGATTTAGCAGGCCTGGTGTGCAGTCAGCGTTCCAATTCATCCCAAAAGAGTTCAGTAGGGTCGAGGTCAGAGAGCTCCAGCCGGAGCTCATCTTCACTGAGCTTGCATTGTGCACAGATGCATTGTTTTGCGGAAGAGATTTGGGTTTCATTGTTCAGATGAAGGTAAAATGTAATGCTATTGCATCCACTCTATACAATTGTGTGCCTCCAACTTTGATGTAACAATTTGGAGAAGAACCACATAAGGCTGGAAAGGTCAGGTGTCCCAATACTTTTGTCTATATAGCGTGTATATACTATATTATTACAGCATCCCTTCATACCTGATACATTATAGGAAAATTCCAGCTTTGATTCTTTCTTAAACGTGACATGGAGTGTACTGGGATTTGAACTTTTAAACTGTTCTCAAGACTCCGCTCGTGGAAATAAATCAACCTGCCATGCAGACATTTATCCAATTACAGCTCTTTCCTCAAATGGTTTTTGCAGTCCCCGAAGACGAATGCAGTGAGCGAATGTGGCGTTTTTGCACACGCCGGAGAATGCGTGGAATGTATGACCAACTGAGAGCTGCTTTAGTTGGACCTTGCACCACATTCAAAGCTTCACTCCCTACCAACTAACTCCTCATGGCCTGCTGGGAGCTCGTATGGAACCGTGTGCCAGAACTTTTTTGAACGTTTTCATGTAGTAAGTGCAAACAGGGTCAAAAGATGAAAAGCCGGAACAGGGAAACAGGAAAAGAGTGACAGGTTATGAGGGCATTGAGAGACAAGACAGCGGGGATGATCAGCGGGATGAACATCAGCAGGGATCACTACGCTTAACATTAACCAGGTGCTCAGGGTCATTAGATGTATATCCAAACAGACCTGCAGTGAGATAAGCAGGTGCAGCCTGAGATTCATCAGGTCTTGTTTCACAAGTAATATCCGCCTGAATTATATACACACATACACACACACACACACTCACAATGCCACCCTGCCCCCAAATCCCCAAATGCATACTCTCCCACAAGGCCTCCATAGGCAGGTGTTAAACCTTCCCTTGGGGAGTGAGGGTCACCACCACCACAGAATAGAGCACAAAAGGAGCAGCTGGTGAGGCCGTGTGATCGTGTTTGCGTGTGATTGTGTGCATTTAACAACAAAATAGCAATAAATGCAAAGCTGCAGAAAACCTGTGCTCTCTGCAAATATCAATAAATCGAACTCCATCACAAATACTGAATAAAATACAATATCCTAAATCTGAAACTTGGAGTGATTAACCTGTTGTGGTACAGGTTCAATCAACACTGCACCAAAGTGCTTGCTGGGAAAGTCTGCAGACTCACTAGGGTGTAGTTTTGAAAACTACAAAACACTTCTCTACCAAACTCAGATTACTCTAATTTACTCTGATACTAATGCATTTAAAAGTAAAAAAATAACAATACAAAGAACAAGCCTAAAAGCCTATATTATGAATAAATGGAAGAAGATAATATATAAAATAAATATATGCAAATTATTTATTTTATATATTAACTACATATACTAATTATTGCATCGTGAAATGCACTTCTGGTTGGATGATAACACTCTTTACTCATTGCCTGTAACCACATGTGCAGTGACAATAAAGTTGAATCTAATCTAATCTAAATAAAATGTCCCGTGATGGACGATTTTGTTATCCTAAAAGCATGTCCTTGTGGTCTGTCCTAAATAAAAAAGAAAAGAAATGATGCATCCCTACATTCATTATTAACATTTGTTCTTCGCTATCATCTGTGCTAGGTGTGGTTTTAAGAATTCACCAGTGCTATTTATTTAACAATATTATGAACCCTCATCCAGAAAAGAATGCATCCTGATAGGGATTCATTGTAGTAAAAAAGCTGAAATAAACTTCTTTTTTAGTCGCAAGGACATACCTATATTACAAAACTGCATACCGCTAATGGAATTAGCCTAAGGACTGTATGAACACATGATTCCTAGAAATCTGGAAAAGGCTCTGGGAGAGAAGCTGCTCCACATTCTGCCTTTCAATACATGGAATTTAATGAGGACATGAAAAAGGTCATGCTACACAGCCATTTTATTGCAATATATAGTCTAAGGCTGTACATCCTATGGGTGTGTGTGTGTGTGCATTTTCATGCTAGAGAACTTATAAAGACATATAAAAACCCTCCCACACAAAAATTCCTCCTAATGGGATTCTTTCTCTGTTTGCCAAGCTTGCTTACATCATAAGGTATCCGACTGCACCTGTTCCACTTTTTCATCTGCTTCCCTTCATCTCTCGCTTCCCATTTTCTCCCTGTCCATCTGCACGTCGCCCTTCTAATGGCTATGAGGATTACAGGACAAACCGAAAAAGACAAAGGGCGCCTATGTGGGGGTAATATTTAAACTTGCTTTTACGAGCTGGTGTCACTGTTTTGCATTTGACTAATCAAGTCGGGCTGAGTAACAAAGTCCACACGAACAAATAATCCATACAGAAAAATATACAACCCTGTGGGTGGCAAGGCTTTTTATAAGGAGCACTATGGGCAGTATGTATGTGTGTTTGTGTGTGTGTGTGTGTGTTATTATGATATAAGTCCAATGTGTCCTATTTCAGCTTGTGTCCAAGACACCCACAGCTGAGCCTAGTCACGAACACACACACACACACACACACACACACACACAGAGGAGGGATTTGCTCTTGCTGGTGTAACCTAAGTGTGCTATTTGAAGATGAAGCTCAAGGATTGCAATGAAAATTCACGTCTTATATATATATATATATATATATATATATATATATATTGTTTTTTTTTTTTTTTTATTATTTTATTACACACACACACACGCACATATATATAGGTCAAGACAAGGTGCTTTTCACGGTGCCATGAATTTATACAGGGTCAGCATAAAGAAATGTGCAGCTCCAGTCTACACAACCAGCAGAGTACAGTCTAACACCTCCCTCCTCCCCCTTTCTTTCTCTTTGGAATGTGTGAACTCTGTAAGCACTGTGATGGACCTGCTCAAATCCTGGCCATGTACCTGCAAAAAAAAAACGTCCGTAGCATGTGACACCCGAGGGACTGCAGATAAATGAAATGTAAAAGAGCAGCTGGGTCCCAAAAACGACAGAGGAAGCAAACGAGTAACGTTTGAATCGAGGAAGCGGATGAGTGGGTACCGAATGGTGGCAGGATGAAAAGAAAAAGAGTGAGAGGAAAAAGGTTAAATGTGAACCGAACGGACAGAGAGGAAGCAGATAAGGCGGTACACCTCAGGCCTGAAACGGAAGAAGAGGAAACAGAGGAAAAGAATATGCAGAGGATTATAAAATGACATTAATGGAGACCAATTCCCAAACTGGGGAGAGGGACAAAAAGGATGAGTGAGGTGTAACGGAGGGAGAGAAAATTAGATAAATAGGGGTCTGAATCTGAAATAGAGTGAGAATAGATGCAGGAATAAAGGCTGAATTGAAGGGGAGGGGGTTAAGAATTTAACTACAACAGGCTTAGAACTGCTTTACTTGCACAGATGACGAAGGACTTTTGTCCTTTTGTCCTAGAAAGAGCTGATGAAATTGAATTGCAATTGTTTTCTCTAAATGCACATGTACAACTGTGACCTATTTAAGTTCACATACAAAGCACATCATGTCTTCAAATCCATTTTGCAATCCACAAGATTTTTTTTGGATGTATTTCAGAGCAACAATCTTATCTAATATATTGTTATACATAGTGTTTGAAACACTAAAATCTGTGTACAGAAAAAAATAGCACCAATAAAGATAACCAATCAATTACAATACTAACATGATTAGGCTCCAATTTTGAGTGCACATTCAACAATTTGAGGTAAATACCGTAAATTTCGGACTATAAGCCGCTACTTTTTTCCTAGGTTTTGAACCATGCGGCTAATAATACGGTGCGGCTTTTCTGCAGATTTTTTCCCGACCGCTAGGGGCTCTAACCGGAATTAGAATCAAAACTAACACAAAATAAAAGCAAAGAAGAAGAATGCGCTAGTTCCTCTTTAGCAGATATAAGTGGGTAGAAGCGGATAGAAGGAGGACAAACTCTATCTTTACAAGGTTAAGGTGACGTCATTTCACACACAGGAGAAATGAAGGTAAATAGCGGATATTTTCTCTTCGTTCTGTCCCGTTTTAATCAGTAAAGTCTCTGCTCAGTGCTTTCTCTCTCTCTCTCCCTGCTGCACCCCCCCCCCCCCCCCCCCCCCCCCCCCCCCCCCCACGCACCGCACACACACGCACGCACACAGACACACACACTCACACACGCACACACACACACACACACACACACACACACACACACACACACACACACACACGCGCGCGCGCGCACAATACAGCCTCAGCGGTTTTTGATTTTCCCTCTCACGGACGCTCGATATATGTTTATGCCTAATCTTTGTCTGTTCCCGATTCACGGACTTCCAAGTCTCCGGTACTCCCGGTACCACGGCGTGCTGAGCGCAAGGCTCCCTAGCCTGTCTGGTCGCTCCGTATGAGCGGCGTCTCCTGAGTTCTTTATTCTAATAAATCCTGTTTTGTATGAATTCCGGATCTCCGCGTCTCTGTGCAGCGTCCACCGTTACACCGTGTTAAAATACAGGTTAGGAAAGGATCTATTTAGGTACATACATGTACATTTACAATTCAAAAGCGGATGCGGCTTGTATGCAGGTGCGGCTTATTTATGATTTTTTTGGGGTTTTTTTTTAAATAGAGCAGATGCGGCTTATATCCAGGTACGCTTTATAGTCCGGAATTTACGGTATGTTAAAAACTTCCCCTCAAATCTACATATATAATCATACATATATACATATATAACTTCTTCTGCGCGGTCGCCAAGTGAAGTTCCTTGTGCGTGTAAACATACTTGGTCATAAAGCAATTTCTGATTCTGACATGTATAATGTTTTACAATTGTGTTTTCCTGATGTTTAAAAAGGTTTGCAGTGTTTTAAATGGTCTCCTGTTTGTTTCAGTGAAAATACATATATCTGTACAGTATACAGTACTCACTTATGATGATGATAAATAGAAACAACTGCAGTGTTCTTTAGGTTGTATGAAGTCTTCATTTAAATAAGTTTAGGCTCAAAACAAAGTTTATAAATACCCTTCATTTTGACTCATTTTACTAATACTGAAGTGCACAGCTTAGAAACACTCACACACACACAAACACACATACACACACAATTGGTGACACATTGACAAGACTAGAAAAGCAAGCAAAGCTTGAGTTCTGCTGAAGCCTTACTGCACAGAAATGATCGGTCACACTCCACATCTGACTCGGATTGAAACCGAGTCAGTTCCTGATTCATTTTCGAGGCTAATATTAATGTCAAAAGAAGACACATAATATCTGGAATATACACCATATATAATCCTCAGAAATACATCGAATTTTAATTTGTAGAATTTGAAGGGAGCCTCTGAACACTGGGAAAACTGTCCTGGTTTGTTAGTGAATAATTAAGAAAAAAAAAAACACTAACCACTAAAACTAGCGTGCATAAACAGTGTTAGGTATATTTTTCTGCTGTAATGAAATAACCAGATGGCACATACAGTATGGCCACACTTTTCTTTCCCTTCAAAAGCCACAGACGATTTTATCATTAATAGGCAATAATTAGGGGGTATGAGAGGACGATGGGGTATTACAACTCAACCTTGCAAGCCCAGTTAACGGTTTCCTGCTGATAAGTGAAGCAAGGATAAGTAAAGCTTGCTGTATCTAACAAGTGATGCAGCGGCCCTTTAATCTTTTAGCCTGTCCAGCTCTCTCACCTCCTCTGTACTTCTATAACCTAACTGCGGTCTCTTACATTCATGATGATGTTTGTACATTGGCTCTCTCATTATTTTGATGTCAAGCATCATTGGAAAACAGTGAGTCAGACATTTTTTCCTTTGATGTAGGAGCTAATAATCTACCAAAAAAAATGTTTAAAAATCACAAAATCTGGCTTTTATCACTCACATTTTTATCACAGTATTTTTTCCCCTTTTCAACTCCATTACAACTGAACTTGCAATAAAAATGTCGTCCTGCGGTGTCAGAAAGCTACACAGCTGACATCTCCCCTGAATAATACCCCAAAAATATATCAGCTAAATAACTATACAAACGGTCAATCGAAATGTGTTTATTCTGCAGGGTTGGTCTTTTAATGCCTACATTATTCCCAAGTGATAAAAAATTAGCGTATAAAGCATACTTGGGTTAGATTTGGTGGAGTAACTGGGTGTACCGCTGTCTGGATGATGGTAATTTATAATCTAGGGCCACTGTTTATTTTTCTTTTACTGAATGTAAAGCATTAATCTGCATTACTGCAGCAAATTACTGCTGAACCACTACTCCAGGGGATAAAGCTATTCTCCACCCCCATGTCTAAATGCTTCTGGTGCTCGAGGCCTGATTCTGAGGTCAAAGAAACAGAAAAGAGACAACAAAGCGTAAGGAAAATAGAGAGGAAGATAAAGACCTCCATTAGGATGGAGTTTTGATTTGCTCCGCTCGCCAATGGCTGGCTCATTTTTGATTAAAAAAAAAAAAATTATATATATATTCATACATTCAAATATTTCAGACAATTTGTCATTATTTATCTATCCAGCCCTTGCCCTTTTGAGACAAGTTCTGTACAATTGAGGCCTACTTGAGGATGCTTGGTTTGATTGTAAGTACAGGAAGATTCGGTGTGTCCCCTTTACCGCATTTACATTCTTTCAGAATACAAGAATGTGTGTGATTGCCGGAGAAAAGAATGAGAAAATAACAGAGGTGGAAAAGAGAGAGGTAGAGGAAGGCAGTAATGAGTGAATTAGAAAGCAAGGACGCAAGTCCAGACATGTCCATGGTGCACGTTTGACTAAACCATGGGAGCGGGGTTGCTTTCACAGTCGCACAGATTTAAAAACACATACAAAGTTCATTGGCGCTGCCTGAAACGCTTAGACGATCTGTCTGCATGTGTCTAATTCTCGAGTGAACGCATCAAACCTATCAGGTTTTCAAACTGAGCACGGAATGCTAGGCGTGGAGGTTTCTCATCATGGCTATTAATAATGCAAATGCAGCAGCATATGAAATCTCCCGTTTTGTGTCAATGAACAGTAATTTTATGGGAATAAATATAGAGCAGATTAACCCAGACCTACAATTTCCTGAGTGAATTACTCAAATAAACTTTTGGCCTGTCTAGTGTGTGCACTGCGTGTATGAGAGAGAGGGGAAATGAGGAGTATAGACCTCGCAGCACTGCTTAATATAGCCTTCAGTCGTTCCAGCATGATCTCATGCAGCAATACACACCTCACAGCCTTAATATACCACATACTATTAGGATTACCACACTGCAAATAAAGCGTCTTCAGATCTCAACAGGCATACACACGTGGACGGCGTTACTGTACGTTGTTGAGGTTCAGAGTTCAACACCACCTGCCTACATAGTGCTTTTAGATACAGTCCAGTCTCAGACCAAGATAAAGAGTTTCACCTTCATCTGAGCTCATCTTTCTTTGCCATGAGTTTACTATCTAATAGGTTGTGAAATATTTATTAGAGTTTATAAAAGCTTGGCATGAAGAATTTATGAAGCGTATCCTGTGGTCGTGGAAAAATGTTACTCTGTTTCAGAAAGGTCGAATTATTGGCCTGCATCGAGTCGAAAACTGAAACTGGGTCACGAACTGTCCAGTGCGTTATTAAAACCCTGGTAAGATAATGGTGAGCCATCATTTTGAGAGAAAGAAACATGGTTAGGAAAGGAAATCGTGATTAAGCTTGAATATGAGATTACGTTTGTGACATCTTAATAAAACTGCAGTGAATTATGACTTATGTGAAAAAGTAAAAGCAAGAGCGTTTCCACAAAAATAATAATGTAAACAGCTGTGTAGCCTTAGGAAACATAAATTAGTGAGGCTGATGGGAATAACTTGCCAGAATTGGACTCTAGAGCAATAAAAAAAGATGAATCCAGTTTTACCCTGTTCCAGAGTGTTGGGTGGATCAGGGTAAGAAGAGAGACAGATAAAATGATGAACCTATCACCCACATACACGCCTGTGGGGCGTTATAATCTAGGGTTGCTTCATTTTGTTTTGTCTAGATTCAGAAATATTATGTGGTAAAAATTAGTTCAGTTGAATACCTAAATATACGAAATAACCAGGTTTTTCCATCAATGGATTTTTTTTTCTTTTCCGACGGCACGGGCATGTTTCAATGCGACAATGCCTGGATTCATCAGGCTCAAATTGTGAAAGAGTGTTTCAGTGAAAATGAGGCGCATATATATATATATATATATATATATATATATATATATATATATATATATATATATATATATATATATATATAAAAATGTATCAAATAAAATTTGCTCTCAGTTGTCTGACACTACACAAAGTCTATTTTTAAAACTCATTAGTCAAACTTTTTTGGGTCAATACAAAGCTTATAAAATAATTGATCACCACAAAGCTGGGTGTGATGGTTAGATGTTCACAAACCGTTGTGCACATATATGTGAAGAATTAAATATATTACAGACAAGACTTTTCTTTCAAATAACTACAAATACTGAAACCTAGGGAAAATGTAAAAAAAATACAGACCTCAGAACATATATATTTTTTTTTTTCAAATCTAGTTATAATGGACCAATTTGTTTTTAGAGGCAATATTTCATACTGTATGTTATCTGAGATATACAAATTTGCAGGGCTTTGCAAAAAATATCATTATACTTGATAAGTATAAATTGGTGTAATTACAACAATAAAGTTCATATTAAAAAAAAAATTTATTTGAAAAATAACAGAACAGGGCACATGTATTAGAAAACATTTCTAGGAAAAGGGGCAATAATTCTGGATTTGACTGTTAGAAGAAAATCTGACACACACACACACACACACACACACACACACACACACACACACACACACACATACACACAATACTTTACATTAAATTAACTACATCAATTAGCTTATTAATAATTCTTGAATAACTATAACAATAATAATTTTGTTCAGTTCAATTAAGTGTTAAATTAATCTTCTTTGGAGTATGTATGTATTTATGTATGTGTAGTTTTTGATTTAATGAGAGATCCTGTTTTTTGGGAGCTCTTGGCATGTTGTTCCTTTAAGAACTAGTTGAAAAGAAATCAACACTCAACATGCACTTCCAGAGAAACACAATTGCATTCCAGGTCTTTTCAGCGCACTGAGAAATGCCCCATTTTGCCCACAGGGTGTGTCAGGCCGAAAGCCACACAGAACGGCGATACGTTATAACCATGACCAAACATGGAGCTAAGTAAATATTTCCCTCTTCCTGTATTTATCTCATTTTGATCTCTCTCTCTCTCTCTCTCTCTCTCTCTCACACACACACACATTTTCTCTCTCCGTCTCTTGTTCTTCCTGTCTACTGCCACAAATAGTGTACCAAATCACTACAATACTTCTACGCCAATCAAAGCACAAACCAGTACTTCCACCCAACTGGACACTCAGCTTTCCTTTTAAGGGTTGCTTTAAACCCAATATCACAATGAACACATCTATTATTTACTTCCTGAAATTAAAGAAGCAATGAATGAGTCATACTGGTATAAACAATCTATTTGGATATGGTTTGTACCATTTCAGGTTTCTGACTGCAACAGGCACAAAAGATGATGCCATGATTCATGTAACACTCGGGCCCTTTTAGGGCATCATTATGGAAACATAATAACAATATAGATAATAAAAGGGTTTTGGTTTCAGATGTCCATGCGTCCTTTATTTTCATTATATTTTTGAACGTATACACATTTGAATGTTCGTTTCTCACTGGTCATAAGGTGTTTAGTCATTTACTGTAGCAATAGATGTTCTGGCTAAGTAGGTTTTCCGTACGTGTTGGATAGGCAAGAAAAAACTGTTTTTAAAATGTAAAACAACAATGTAAAAATTACATTCCTTCACTAAGTAGGTTTTCCATACGTGTTGGATAGGCAAGAAAAAACTGTTTTTAAAATGTATGCATTCGTAGAATGGAGAAATAAAGGGTTTTAGCGCCTGTTAATTGAAACTGGGAATTAGAAATGCTAAAGCGGTCTTATCACTATAACATAAATGATAAAGGGAACTTTAACAAGCAACACAAGATATACCTGTTGTTGCATTCTTTAGTATAAAAAATTGTCAATACAACTGTTAATTGTGAAACTGCTATTGTATTGTAAAAAAGGAGTACATAATTTAGAACATTATTTTATTTGAAAATGCGACATCACAGCACACAGTGTGATTATTTCCCTATTTTTTTGCTTCTATATTTACTAATCTATACACATTTAAATATCAGCATGTGTATAATTAGAAGATCTCCAGTATATACTTGATGTATCTATAGCTTCCCAAATTTGCAGAGATTCGTTTAGTTAAGGAATCTGTGGCACAAAGGTCGAGTCATACATGCATTATCTGCATCCTCTTGCTAAAACTAGAAAAGAATTCCCTGCATGGCACACTAGAAGGGCAGGAAACCATGCCTAACAGGAAACAGAGGAGAGTATAGATCCAGAGCGAGGCCAGTGGACAGACAGTATCACACACAAACACAACCAGAGTTCCAATCATGGATTGAAAGTCTCCAGAGCATTTGAAAGGTTCTGAATGTCTCCACTGTGTGTAGTGGCCTTTTCGTCCCGAGTCAGACAATAATGCACAGTAATCTAACTCTCACATGCACACAAATGCCCTGTTTCCTCTGGCAGGGTGGTAAAAAGCAGGGCCTAAAAGAAAAGTACAGCCTCCAGGCAGAGAGAAAACCCCAGTGAATAACACAGCCTGCATCAATAAAGGTTTGTGAGCATGCTTGTGTGTGTGTGTCTATGTGTGTGTGTCAAGGAAACAGCAGTAGTGCATTGTGACAGGGGGCCTGAAGGCAACTCCCTCTACTCTGATTGATAATAAACTCAACACACAGGCCCAGTGTTTCAATAGTGCCAGTGCCAGGCTCTTACTTAGCTATGTGATGAAAAAAAGAAACTCTAATAACCAAGGTAACCCGAGCAATAATCACATCCTGTGAGTGAAGTGTGTGCGAGTGTGTGAACATTCAAGTGTTGGAACAAGTGTGGTTAATCATTTTGTCATTACTGGCCATCTCGCATACTCAGGTTACAGAAGAGCGGCGTGGAAAAGCATCGTTTCCAGCATGCTTGTTTTCACACATCACTTCCCCTCAACTTATATTTCTGGGCAGAATCGTGTCTTCAAAAGGGATGGACCGGCTTGCATGCTGTGAGGCTTTTTGGAATGAAACGTGAACTCTTCCTGGGATAGTATTTCCTCTCTAAATGGGCCTTAAGAAGTGTTTCACTGTGGCAGTACAGCGGAACACAATATTATTAATACTGTTCAACTTTTTCCTTCTTCCTCTAATAAAAGAACACAAAAGGAGATTAATAATTATGATGACCAATGCAATTAGCACAATACCTCAATATATCTAAACAAAAAATATATCTGTTGGGGTTCTTAAAGTAGTGTCAAAAATGTTAAAGACAGGAAACACCAGTTTCATCTATTAGACCAGAACTGTAATGGGAACTGTATTAGACCAGAACTGTAGAATTACAGTTTATAGTCTATTTGTTCCAATGAATAAATTGCTGTTATACTCAACTGAAATTTAATAAATAGGTTACTTTACGAACACAGCACATTTATTGAATGGATTCCTTATTTAGTGGCCATAAATTGTCCCATAAATACTTATTGAGATAAAGAAACCATTCATATCCATACTTACAATGTAAATGCAATTAATTAAAACATTACAAAAAAGATCAGGTGTTGATGCCTGTCAGTACCTGTTATGGAATGGCCTTGATGTCTGAATCCTAGTGATAAGAGCTATAGCCTTATTGCCTGTTTGTTCCAGTGACAGTATGTAGGGCATTCATGCTTTTAAGATCCTTAGGTTGAGGAATCGCCATAATGAGACCAGAGAGGTATCATCAGAGATAGCGATATGACCTTTCTGTCCCTGTGACAGAAGTATGGACTCTTTACTTGCTAGTTCTACAGATGCCTTTTAGTCTCAGTGATAGAGATACGGTGTCATACCTGTTAGTTTTAGACACAGAAGTACAGCATGGCGTTGATGCCTATCAGGAAGTGCCATTAGACTTCTTTGTTCCAGTGAATAGAGCCCTCAATACCCTCAATATTAGTGATGCAGGTGTAGCCTCTATACCTGTTATTCAGGTAAGTCCCATTAACCTCTGAGCCTGTTAGACCTAGAAATATAGGTACGACCTCCATGCCGGTGAGTCCACGGGTCTATGTAGTGATCTTCATACCTATCCAATAATGGAGTTATGGCCTTTATGTCTGTTAATCCGTGGCAAAAGAGGTCTTGGCCTATGTGTCTTTTTCTGTAAAGGAGGTAAGTAAAGATGTGACCTCTACTCCATTCAGTCATTGCCAATCAGTTCATATGTTCTCCTCAAATATAAAAGGACATTGGAGCAATACCCATTCCCCTTTCTTTTAATTATATCAGATATTATGACACATTCCTTGCACAAAAACGATGAGAGCTGCGGCAATACGTTACTCCTGTTCACGTGGTGTACCCGATACACTTCATTGCACATTTGCACATGTTGTTTGGTTTTTATTTACGCAATCCATTATCTAAAACAATCTGTTCTAGCTACCTTTTTTAACAATTGTCCAGCATGCAGCTCCTGTCATATTGTTCTGCCAGTCACTGTTAATCAAAAACCCTAAAAACTGCACTGAGACCTCCATTGTTCACCAATGCAATACTGTGGTCGTCTTTTCCTGAGCATGTCCGTGGGGGTTGCGGGAATCCCAGCATGAGCTCTGCTTTGATAAGCAGGTGACCGTAAAACAGGCAGGGGGGTGTGTTTTGGGGTTAAAGCCCTAATGAGGTCCGCTCTGATCTCTGTGGATCCTGCTCTGTCATTATCACAGCCCTTCATCCTCCGGTGTACGGTGTTAAACGCACTAATACATGCACGCAAGTCTGTTCTGTGTATTGCAGCACTGAGTTTGAGTCTAGTAAGAAGCTCCGATTTTAAGTGCGAACATGACAAAACCGGAACGAAAAGGAAACATGCAAAATTAGCAGAGTGGTTCAACCAGGTTCAACTGCTCATAGACAAATGGGAGCGAAAGACTGCAATACGCATATGCATTACTCATAAGATAACATAAAAAAGGCGAAACTACATTGAGTTCTAAACTATTTGGTGCAGATTACGGTTCAACAGCTCCGGCGCTCAGAGATCAGCCTTTGTTTTGACACATTGTGTCACTGCGTGTATTAGTGCTTTGAGCTAACACACATGGCTACAAAGCTGCGGGCTGCCTGATACAGCACTCTGAACACATTCCGAGCAAACGGCGAAACAGATTTCCTACACTGAGCGAGTGTGTCACTTACAGGAATAGCACTGCTTGCCATTGTTCTCCACTCTTCCTGAGTGACACACACCTACTCAAAGCATGTTTCCTTCTATTTCCAGGCATACTTTAATGATCACAGCATCGTGTGCTGCACGTAACTAGAAAATTCAGGTTCACGTCTACAATACTCGAAGGTTTCCATAATAAGGAAGCAAACATATACGAATAATTATAAAAATAATCATCCCTGGGTGGTAAATAATGATTAATAATACACTTTTTTTCACTTACACTAGACAATGTAGAAAAGATACCTATTTTAATTTAAACAATCACACGTTCTTCATTGTTATGTTTCAAGGCTGTCCAAGTTAACACATTATTAACGCGTTAACACAAATTCGCTCTATTTTGTTAATGTGCGATTAATGAATTTGCTCATTCACTGTTGAAAGAAACCCAGACAACAAAGAACACAAAAGATCATACTTTATTAACACATCAGCAACATCCATCTATTCCCCGAATTACGCCTACTAGCTGTGCATTTACAACATTTACAACATTTATGAGCTACTCACTATATTACCGCATATTATGTAACCTAAACACATCGCCACTTTCTATGGAAAGCAGTCAGAATATAATTTTTAAAGGAGCCATGTACAATATTCATAGAACCGCCAAATATTTACACTGAAATTAAAAAGAATTTAATTAATTAACCAAAAATTCATATTAAAATAATAATTTCCAGAGTAAAATAAATATTAAGTAATTAATCATTTTATTAAAGGGAGAGATTTTGAGTGAAATATAATTATAACATGTCACAGTTAGGTAGAGCATTAGAAACATCAATAGTATTCATTTACGGCACATTGAAAATCTGGGATTATTCACGAGTCATCTCATGCGATTAATCGCGATTAAAAATGTTAATCGATTGGCAGCCCTAGTTTAAAGTTGAGGAACATCCATGAGTTCTCATATTCCTTGCTGTATAACAGTATATAAATGTATAACAGCTATACATCTTTGCTCTTTCGCCACCCTTTTAGGTCATGCTTTACAGGAAACTGCAAATCCCTAAATTCTCCCTACAGCACTGGAGACTCCTTCCAAAACTTCCAAAACCTTCCAAAATGCAATTATTTTTCAAAACGTACATTTTGTTTAATTACTGCACATTTTAGCTTCATATAATTCATCATGGCAACGACAATAAAGATGACATGAAGGAGAGTTTTAAATATAAACCAAGAGAAAATTAATCAATCTTATAAACTAATAATACGCAGCTGACTCGCGGGCGCTATCAGTAAATGGGTGGCTGCGTGTTTGTCACTGGTGAGGTCTGAATACAGTTGTTTGTCTCCAGGGTGTGTGCAGGTGTGTGTTGGCACGTCTTACCCTGAGAGTTTGGATGACGAGGTCCTGCGCCTCCAGCTCTCCCTCTAGTATGCTTAGCAGCATTAGCAGCTCTGTTTTACTCAGACTCTCGACATCCATCCTGCTAGGCTGCAACACACACAATATATACAAGTATTTAAATTACGGGTGGTGGACATATTACAAAAGAAAAAAATCTCAAAAATAAGAGTTAAATAAAACCACTAAACATAAAAAATATATATAAATATATTGTCTATTTATTATCCAAATAGATTAATATGCCAAATAAAATAGACCAAGCAAAGTTTGGCAACATGAGCATCATGAATGATTAAAATAAGTCTATGATCTTACATAGACGACTCCAACTCCTTCTGTAGCTGTCATAAACTCAAATCGCAAGATCTTAGATCTGGGCCAATCACCAATAAATACATCGCCTACTCCTACACGCTTGGCTTGGAAAAGTATATATATTGTTTTTTTTTTATAATTATTATTAAAGCTGCAGTTTTCTAAATGATCACTTTTTTCCTTATCTAGCCAAATGTTCTTTTCAGGGCAAAAAACATCATATTTTTTACTCACCCAGACTCACACAAATACACAGAGATGTTCACTTTTTCTGTTTTGTGGCTTTGGTCGTTTTGGAAAACATGTCTGCTCTAACCAAACCACACACACACACACACACACCCACACACACACACACACACACACACAAATATACACTTACACACATACACATGAAAAACATGCCTTGAATATGGTGTGTATAGACACCAATATTAAACGTCTCATTTGTTGATGGAAAGTGTGTCTGTGGTAACTATGATGTCAACCTTTATTGTTGACACTGCATTGTCCTTAAGAATTCCTTGACTCCAAAGCTGCTCGTTTACCATCTCGAAATGCTTATTTGCACGATTTTGAGAGTTCAGGGCTACAAATGGTGCTTGTCTTTTTACAGTTCTGCAGCTGTGCATTTGTAGGGGCTACAAAAGTGATCATGTGACCTTACAGTGGAGCGGAATTAGAGATGATGGCCTCGGCCTGTCAGCACAAATCCCTCTACTCGGACACACACACACACACACACAGATCTCACACACACAGATATCACACACGGTCCTCTTGAGACATCACGACCAAGATGCATCAGAGGCAAAAAAGTCCGAAGGCCTACAATGAGACATCAAAATATTTTAAGTCTGTCTGGATCTGAACCTCAGATAAACCACTTGCATTGTATTTCACACTTACTCACTCCTTCAAAGCTGAATGTGCAGCATTTATGAGGTTAGACTCCTGCCTCTGCCTCGCATCATCTCTGCTTCACTGGTCAGCCTAAACAAACACTCAATGTAATGATAACATCTGGATTCTTTCCAGTATGCCTTGCGGTTTTCCTCACTAATAATGAGTCATGTTGATTCAGATATGCTGGGACAGTATACTGTTCTCCAGAGTTTCCACTGTATGATGATATCAAGTCCAGATTCTATTCACACACACACTCCGCGTGTGTGTGATTGTTTTATTTTCAAACAGACCATTTTGCCAAAGGCGTTTTGGGTGTTCTGGTAAATTCCATAGACGCTAAGACTTAACTCTTTAGTCGAGTTAATAATTGTCGAGTTAGAATTGTTTCCTAAGAATACCTTTCATATTTTGTTCATTGACCCCGTCAGACTGCTCTCTTAAAAGACATAACTTCAATGTTGTTCGTGTTGCATTGCGTGTATTCATCGAACAAATTCAAGTTTTCATTATGGGTGCTTCCACAAGTGGGGGTGTTTATCCCTTTTGAATCTCTAACACTGGTGTGTTTTTCCTCACAATATGGTAGAGATCAGCGAACACACTCGGGTGCTTGAAGTCACTTGGACCTGATCCGAGACTCTGAGGTAATCTCGGTATTAAGTGTTTCAACTGTTCAACTTATCGATTGAAACCAAACACCTATATCGAATAACAACAAGTACCCCTCAGCAAAGATGCCCCCAAGGCCTATGGGTGGAAGTTGGCCTGTGGTATCTTTCTATTTGGCCTCCATTGCCAGCTATAACAAGCAAAAATACACATTATATAGATCTTTACTTATTTTTTCTTTTTTACTTATTTGATATTTAATATAACATATTTGTTTTGTTTTTACCTGAACCTAAAATTTACCTCAAATTTGAGTACTATAAATATGATTCTTTCTACATTTATACTGAACTATCATAAGTTTGATTAAATAAGAAAACTTGGTAAAATGAACTGCATTAGGAAGGCAGATTACAGGGCAATATAATTGATTTATTTTGAAATCATAAATGAGGGATGTCAGGGCCCATTATAGGAGAAAATTTGTGTACCTCTAGTCTAGAAGGAAGAATCAGACCTAGATGGAGTCTATCTGGTGAAGACAGCACTGTGTTTCATACAGGATAAGGGTATTTTATATGCTGTTTGGTGCTGTACATCATCTCTTGTGATAACGTAAATGGTTAGGGTTAGGTTTCTAGGAGGAATTGGATCGGGCCCAGCTCCAACCCTAACATCGATTCTTTTTGAGAGATCGATCTAGCATTATAAAAAACAATTTATAAAATACACATAGCATTTAAAACCATGTCCAATATAATGAAATGAATATTTATTTATTGTCTTCTCCACATTCTTGGTGCAGAGGCATTTTTGTTGATTTCTGCATGCACCTGACAAAGGGTATGTTAAGGGATTTTTCCAGTTTCATGAGGACAATTTGAAATTGCAAACAAGCCAACAATATCAATTCCACTATGAATTGGCCTGGGGTAAATATATTAGTAACTGTGAAAGCACCCTTACAATAACAATGTGTGTGTGAACACAGTTAGGGGTGTGATTATGTGGCAGCTGCTGAACATATCTATAAGCAAACAAAATCTAGCGTGGAGGATTAGCCAGTCTGACATGACAAACTATTTACAATAATACCATAGTTACCAAAAGAAGCAATTAAATCATGGCTTTTTCTTTCCCTTATTGCGTTTTCGTTTGCTTATTAATATGATGTTTACTAAAAATACATCGCTAACAACTCTGGTCGCTGTGGTGGCAATTTGTGGGACAAAATTATTGCAGAAGTTCAGAGATATTAACTCACAATGTTTTGCAGGCAGTATGTATATGTATATGAATAAAAACACGCCGAAGAGTTTTACTGCATTGCTTTCCATTTCACGAGCAAACCACTGACCACAACAGATCATTACATCCACTTTACTGCTACAGTCTCTCTCTCTCTCTCTCTCTCTCTCTCTCTCTCTTTATAGAGTAAATACACATAATTTAAAACTTTTCCAATCCATTTTTAAACCTCATATTCAATTACTGTATAAAGTCCATTGGCAAAAAAAATCCTGTGATACACATGAAATATTTTTAGATGCTGTAAATGTGTAAGCAAACGCCTGAGAAACAAATAATAACATTCCTAAATACTTTCACTTTATATGTTAGGGGGAAAAAAAGCATTTCGTCCCTGAGGGCAAAACCGTTGAGGTGTTGAAAAGATCTGCACAGCCAGGTAATCAATCAAAACTGAGCTTCACCACTGTGACCATGTTGTAAGAATACAAATTATCTTCTTGCTTAGTACAGAAAAAAACAACAAAAAAAACAATGAAAAACTATATTATGTGGGTCGCATTGAATTCCCAAATTCCCATGTTTGCTCTTAAGCTTCTTTACATGTTCTCTCGACGCACACGTTGGTTTTTCTAGGACCTCCGTTTTCCGCTCATCTCCTGAAAACATTTCTTTGGTGTCTTTGTAATAATCAGTGTTAAAGTTGTGACAATAAAAGCTCCATTTTGATAGGGGATAATAAACTATAAACTATGAGACGAGAACTACTTTACTGTATGGCAAAAGAACCTGTATAATGTCAGTGAATCAGTGGATCAGTGAATCTTTTTTACATTTTTCTAGCATTTTTTAAAAGAGTCTCTAATTTCAGCACTGTGTTACAGAAGCTATAACAAGACATGCTGCCATTTATTTTATCTTATCAACTAAAAGAGAAAAAAGGGAAGCTGGCAAACGGAACAAATCTGAACTACTGTTTACAGCTGCTGTAATAGAAGTAATAATAGGAATTAATTGCTGCATGTGTGGACTTTCCACACTGTTTCAAGTAAAACTATGTAAAACAGTTTAGGATACGCTGCTATTGTATAACTAGTCGACCACCACTTTATGTATGATTCACTAACTATTCTCCGTGCCTTGCTGTAAGCTTCATTCGGATATTCAACCATACCAGTTTTGAGTCTTTTGAAATGATTTCAACAGCCAGAAGGGATTATTTGTTGGTTCGGTGATGCTGTGCGTCGAGGCTATATAGTCACAGGGAATATAAATCTAATTACCGCCATACTCTCTGTACACCGCAAGTAACAGCCGCCTGCTGCAGAGCAGCATTATTATTTAACGAACCACGTCCCTCTTAACATCGTTCCGTCTTCACTGAGGGGTTCTGATGCTCAGCTATGCGACAGCTATTCAGAGATGCTGTAACTTTCAAGGAAGCCACTGAATTTGCCTATTGGGCTACCGTATCAGCTAATCAACTTTCTCTATCCTGAAAATGATCGACTAAAACAAAGTGCTATAAAGGGCCTCTGTAAAGATGGGGTGCTTAAGACAAACGAGTGTTGCATCAAACCACAGGCTTCTTTTCGCTTCTTCTACACCATCTTAAGGAGAAATTCTTGCAAAGCAGCCAGTGAGAACATGAGTCATTTTCCTGTTATATATATAGTTACCCAAATGCTTCAGTGCAATGTCATATAAAAAATAAATGAAAATGAAACAGGTTTTTGAAGAACAGATTTAAATCTATTCACTTAAACTTCTTCTGGACGTCTTTTTGCAATATTATAGAGGATTAAATACATGTCTTGCACAATAGATGACACACGTAATCCACATGATTACATTTTCTTTAAAAAAAAAAGGTTGGCACATGATTTATTGTTCCTAAATATATATTTTTTTTATTTTGAGAATGCTAGACCCATGAAACGGTCAGGTTCGCCGAGATCTGTCGTACAGGGTGTGCGTATGGGTGTGTTTGTAAAAAACAGTATATGGGTTACAGGAATCTTTGGAATTTGCATCCTCACAGACATATTAATATTAAGAAAAAAACGTCTACAGTCAGCCAGGAAGCGCCCGCCTAGTATCCTCAAAATGCAGCAGTGGACTCAAAATAAGAATGTCTGTGTAAAAATGACTTGTTTTTTACACTTCCTCTGTATCTATAGGAGCTTCTTTTGGTTTCCTCCCAACTTCCAGAACCATACAGTGAATTCTCTATTCTGCATTCACCCCGAGAGTGAATGAGTCTCTGAATATGTAGGTGCTTAAATGCTCTTTAAAGGACTGACATCAAATCCAAGGTGAGACTCTGAATGTACGGGTGCGTTAGTGTTCTGTGATGGACTGCACCCAGGGTTTACAGGATAGGCAAAGGATCCACTGCAACCATGCTCAGGCTAAAGCAGCGTCTGGAGATGTTACATTCTCTGTAACTGCAATGCACAAAACATTACAACAAACTGGCCGCTGATGGTCCGACGTTAACCTTTTCACATTCTATAATAGAAGTCATCCACCTTAATCGCATAGCTTTCGGTTGGAAAAACAGTCCAAATAAAATGACAGAATGTAGGTGATGGCTGTGTATGACATGGGTGTCATCACATGGCGCGTCTAAAAGTTCACAAACGGGCCTGACTACATTTTTTGCACTTGAGAGGACATGACAGGGTGCCATCAGCACGCCGTATCCCACCAGATTAAAGGCATGTTTCTTCAAAGAATAATGCAATGCAGGAAGCGAGGGTTTACCTCCTCCATAGTGTAGTGAGGATGGTCATGAGAATGTCAATTGTATGGGAAGTTATTGTGTCCCTAAACATTGTATGTTCAGTCAGTGTTTATCATTTGTACATGCCTAGTAACAACACACTTATACTCATGTTATGAACTCTATAAAGTAATATCTCAAATCACAGCAATTCATCAGGATTCAACTTGCAGCAGGTCTGCCAACACAGCAGATAATACTGAATAACAGGGTGCGTTCAAGTGCGCGTACCACCTTGTTTAACATTATGCCAAAGGAAACAACAACACATTCTATACTATTAAATACGGCTAAAAAGAATCCATATTGAATATTAACTTTGCAAGCGTACATAGTCATAGTCAGTGTTATTACCGCATGAATGTTCAACAGTACACCGTGCTTGTGGTGTGAATTGTAAAGATGTAGGTAACATCTTTTGGAACTATACTCAGGAATGGCACGTTCCTCTCCTTATAACCTCATTGTGTCCGCACATCGCAATTTAAACACGCGGAACAACGTGAGGAAGCTCAATTCCACTTACCTTCATGCGAGCCAATAGTAGTTCATCAATTCCCAGATTATTCCTGCTATCAACGCATCGGCTGTCCTGTTATGAACTGTACGGTACAGCATTCCCTGCGGGAAAAAAATGGACTTGGGGTCGGTGTCTAAGTAGCTAACCAATAGAGAGCGGGAAGTGGCAGGCTTCAGCCAATAGTAGAAGAGTTAGAGGTGTAGTGGGTGGGGTTAAAACGCGAAAGCTGTAGCCGCCTCTTTGTCTGCAGTGTCTTCACGGAAAACGTGATTTACTTCATATCCACGTGAATCTCACATTTTAGGTATTCCACGGCAAACGTCGTCGTTAAAATCGATATTTTTAATTATTAATTCTAACATCTGACATTTGTAATCCTTACATTATTAGACTATATATGTATTTGAGTATATGTGCATAAGACTATGCCTTATATATCCAGGAAGTGTATATAAAAAAGAAAAGATAAATGAATGTATAAATTGATTGAATTTGAACATATAGCCTAGTCATTGGATCTATAAGAGATTAGCTTGTAAGAAATATTGATACTTGATTTTTCAACGGTGTATTGTTGTTTCGTTTGTATTCTTGCGCCCCCTTGAGAAATAGGGGGGAATTCACGCCGAGTCAAGTGACTCATCCCAAAACGCATCCCAGTCACTGGGAAAAATATACAAAATAGCTAATAAACTTATATTTAAAAACAAATATATCTTATATACATACGTATATGCAAAAGTCGTTATCACTCTATTAAAAAAAAAAAAAAATATATATATATATATATATATATATATATATATATATATATATATATATATATATATATATATATATATATATACGATATATTTACATTTAATGAATTCTGCCTTTTAAGTCATATTGTCCGATCAGAAACTCACATGTGAGAATAGAAAGCAACATATTAAATAAGAAAAATAAGAAGAACTTGATATTTTGCTTCTTCCTTTTGGTTCTTGGATGTGCATAATATCAGCAGCTCACTAAGTATCAGCACACAGTATCATCTATTTGTCTAGTAAAATATATCTTTTGTCCCCCTGAATAAAAGCACCGTAATGCAAATGTTCATTTTCAGCATCTTATCAGTGATTGTCACAAAAAAGGGAAACATTAAATATATAGCACCTACATTGAGAATTCTCCAAAAATTTGTGGACCTTTATATGGTTTAATTTTTTTTTTCTACAGCATCCCGAGGACAAACATACAGTACGTACTCTGTTTGGTTCTGCAAGATATGCTGTGCTCATACAGTATGTGCGCATAGTGTGTGATTATACAGTATGTATCATTTTCTACATATGCATTGAGACGTCAGATATGAGAGAAGCCTTGGAATGAAGCCTACAAGCAAACCGAAGAGTATGTGTGCGCCCTCTGGCTGCACTCTGGGTTAATGCAGTTAATTTTTTGGGTTGAAATCCCCTATTTAAAATAAAATTATCAGTATTTAAAAACAACTTTTGAAAAAAATCAGAGAACTGCCTTGAAAAACAATTTACCTTCTCTTTCTGCTTCACAGACCCATATGATGTGTAGTGTTCAAGTTGGCAAAGAAAAAATCTTTAAGAAAAATTTTTAACATTTATGTCTCATATTTTAGCTATATTTTTTCAGACTGTGCTTTAGCTAATTACATCTAACAAACATCAGACCGCTAGTATCAGTAAAAGCATTTTTATATCAGTCCTCAGGTAAAACCTTCCTCCTCAGCATAGTTCAGATTTCCTAGTTTAGATTCTTAATGGTTTCATTCCTTTTATGGACATAACTGTCACACACCTGTCTCTCAATATTTGCTTCAGCAGTTATGACTAAGCATTTACGTCTAAAGTAGATAGTTTAATGATAGTTAGAATATTTGAAATATTCCATAAAACATACTGCTTAAACATGTTTGATACTAAATTGCACTTAAGCTGCTCATTTTGTTTGTACTGAATGTGTGACCAACCTCCATCTATTTCTTCTTCTTCTTCTCTCTTCAATGGTCTCTACAGCGAATAATTATTATGTGCTCCGCATATTTGGTTTGGCATAAAACGTAACCCTCCCCATTTATAAATAAATAAAAATGCACTGGCTTGTGCAACCATAAAGGCTGGGTTGACAAACCCATGTTAACCCGGTGCATCCTGCAATCGCCCTCTAGTGGCGACTAGTGGCAGAACGTATCAAATACACCTGACTACAAGAAAGTACAAATTAATTGGTTTATAATGATTTCCTATTTTGGTCTTAAAGAAAGACAATGCCCTGTATGGATGTTTATGGATTGTGAATGCGTCAAAAAGGCCTACTAGATCTAGACACCTCATGCTTCATCTATTATGATCTATTACTAAGATCAGCTAATTTATTCTAGTTTTCTTTTTTAAAATCTGTTATAGACTGAGCTTAAAACAGAAATATGAAGATACCATAAAGATACAGAACACAAGTTGACACACAAATACAGATTATAAAAATGGTAAATACATAATTAATAAAGTAATAGTAACCTGTGGAGGAATGTCCTTCATGAATAAAGGTGAAATGGAC
The DNA here is from genome assembly GCA_030449085.1 of Kryptopterus vitreolus. NCBI lineage: Eukaryota > Metazoa > Chordata > Actinopteri > Siluriformes > Siluridae > Kryptopterus > Kryptopterus vitreolus. Next base: position 7,713,917 of record JACRUU010000020.1, read on the forward strand.
AGCGGGTTCCTTCTTCATTCCACTATGGCTTGTCTATAGGTGAGTAAATTTTTTTGGATTGTTTTAAACTCAACTAAAACACACTTCACTACTGAATCTGCTTTTTAATCGGCGATAACTCGTGCCATCATTATAAGTTTTGTGCAGAACGATAAAGTATCCCTGCCTCAAAGGAAAGTTCTTCAAACAGAAACTTGTGAAATGTGCTGCATGAATAAAATCTAGACATTTTTTTTAGATATTTTTTTGCCAAAGACAGAGAGGACAGTAGTATAGAGACAGAAAGAACAAAGAGAGCCTGCAGGGTCAAATAAGTAAAAGCGGCCTGAGGGAGACAAAGATAAAGAGTTCTGAGGAAGTGAGAGATAGAGACAGAGAGAAGGTGTTTTGTGCCCTATGATTTTAATGAATAATCCACAGGACTGAAAGTCACCATATCCTTCCCATTGTCCTTTATGAAGACTTGACATCAACAGTGTCATAGCAGCATAGCCAAAGCTTACAAGTTAAGTAAAGGTTGAAAAAAATAGACTATATTTGTAATTCATTTCATTACTACACATTGTTGTACATATTTATATTGTCTGTTTCAAGGTACCATTTAAAGGCAGTTGCTGATTGTAGATTTATTGTCAATCTGTAATGGTAGGTTTTGATGATTTGTGACTGTGGACTATGTGACAGAACTAGCAATGCGGCTACATTATAAAAATAAGAAAGATTATAGTTTCACAGATGGTCAAATTTTATGCCACACGCTGGGATTTTGAACAAGTGCTCCGGAGATTCTCTTAATACTGCAGATGCTGATCTATACCACATTTTAGTGTTTGGGAGAGTGATGCATAGAGTACTGGCATTTATTTGTTTTATTTATTTAGAAAAGCAGACAGCTTTATTTGTCATATACACAGAAAATCATTTCTTTACATAACACTGGGAGTTGGGGCACAGAGCACAGCCATGACACAGCAGGCCTGAAGCACAAAACAGGTCAAATACTTGCACAAGGGCCCGGCAGTGACATCTTAAAGCCATTATCAATAACCAAGTGCCTTGACCCCTGAGCCACCACTACCCAAAAACCTTCCCTTAATTAGACTTGGGCCACAGCATGGAGAACACTAAACCCCAGCCCACTAGTCCATCAGGGAAACAAACTTCACTGCATTCCAAACTCTTGACTATATGAACAATATTAAATACAATTCAAGAAAAAAAAACTTTCCTGATGTTGTGGGGCAATGTGTTGTTGTGTATTTACATTCCATAGTGCGATTATAATAATTATAAGATGGTAAACACCTAATATTCCCCATGCCTAACAATCGCGATAATGTTAGTGGCTGCTTCATTTTGGTTAGTTAGCAAAATGAACATATGGTCCAATTATTCAGGGTTGTTTCGAGATAAGTACTCAAAATAATTTCGGAGAAATATTGCTCACGTATTGTTGCGTGTCCAGCATCTGGATATAACCACCGGCTCAGCTCATCATGCCTGCAAATGATTTGTTTACAGATGATTACGCCAACCTTCCTGCTCACTCAGAGAGCCATTATGGAAAACGACCTTCTCAGGGTTGATTGCTAGAAACAGAATGTGGACATGCAAGCGCATGGACACACTGTTACGCTGTATGACTTGTGTAATGACCCGGACTGTGATGCAGCCCACGTGTGCAAGCCAGTGTGTAAGTAAGTGAGAAAGAAACACCTGGAGATGACCAAATGCAGTGTAATAGCTTTCCCTTTAAAAAAAATCATTCTACAAAATTAATTCTGCCCTTGTTCACAAACTCTGTGTGTGTGTGTGTGTGTGTGTGTGTGTGTGTGTGTACAAAATGTGGTACTCTATCTCCTGAGCACAGTGCCAAATGAAAAGCTGATGAATGTCACCTTTCTGTAGTGTCCTTTGTTCATTTGTTCCTCTCGGTGGTGAGTGAGAGTGCATGTGTGTACACGTGTTCGTGAGAGGACGAAAGGTGACAACTCGGTTATAAAGCCATAAAAATTGCCATATTTTTCTGCAAGCACAGAGTAAAGTCATAGTTCTATATGACATTATTATAAATGCCATCAAAAGAAAGGTAACAAGGAATACGAGTAGTAACAAAATGACAAAGATAGTGTTATATACTGTAAATGATATATTTTTTGTATAATAATTTTAAGCTTTGTATAATAATATACAGGACAAATGGCTTTGTCTCGCAGCTAATACAGAGAATGTCCTTTACTCAGTGCTGTGAAATCATGACATACTTTTAAATGTACAATTTATTATTGTATATATTCAAATGCTTTCTGGATCATTTTAGTAAGTTAGTACAGAACCTGTGTTTATATTTGCCCTAATAGATGCTACAAAAGCGGTGACATAAGCATAAAAGTAACACCTCAAGTAATACACACTTGATCATGAGCTTGGGTTATTGTCCCAGTGGAGTATCATGCATTCCTAGTTAGACCTGGTCGGTTGACTGGTGAGCATAACTGATCATGCATTGGACTGGTGGTCCTATCTGAGGTGTACCCGTCTTTTGCGCAACCTGCTCCCAAGGTTACAATTATGGGAGAGGGGGTGTAGCTCAGTGGTATAAGGTGCTGGGCTGCTTATCGGAAGATCTGGGTTCGAGCCCCGGTATTGCCAAGCTGCTGCCCTTGGCTCCTTAAGCAAGACCCTTAACCCTCTGAGCTCCAGGGGCGCCGTATCATGACCGACCCTGCGCTCTGAAACAGCTACCAACAACAACCTGGTATATGCGAAGAAAGAATTTCACTGTGCTGTAATGTATATGTGACAAATAAAGGCTATTCTATTCTATTATTCGTCTTCTATGATGCAGCTAATCCCTGACATCTACTGATCTATGATGATGAATTAATGTAGTGGCCTAATGTTAGACACTTACTTAAATCTATTTCAACATTGCCTTTTCAAGTCTGCCTCATACTAAAACCATATTTTTAAACAGTAAACATTTTTTTAGCTGTTTTATTACATTTATTCATATAAATGTTTACTGCCTTTATTAACACCCTCAAGCTTACTGATCATTAGTGAGTTTTAATTAAATCTTTTCTCAGTACTAGAATGTAGACAAATGGATTTGTTGGAAATGCATATGGGCCACAGATGCTGCAGATAAATATTTGGCCAAAAAAATCCGAAGCATCCTTGTAAATCTGCAATACAGGGTAATGACCATAAGAGGGCAGCAGAAGGAAAGATGCATGAAACCCAACAGAAAGTGTATCTATTAAATGTAAAGATCACTGTCCAAGGTTCATTCCATGAAACCATTATGAAACCATTAAATCTTTTGATTCATTTATATTAGATTAATTCAGATCATTTCAGTGCAAATGCTAATGTTTTTGAAGGCAAATAGATTATACAAAACCAGTAGATAATGTGCCCCGATAGACGGAACATTAGTGTCACTTCAATACAATTTGGATTGACTTATTTTGGTTTTATATTTATAACTGTTTTGTAAATGTACATGTATGCGGACACAAAGTGCAGGCAGTGATAGCATCCATAGTGTAGAGAGTTGTGTAAAAGGTAATTCTCTGTGTTTACCGAATAGGAGATTTGGTATGAAGATGTGATTGCTTGTGGGTTACAAGGATCTAAATCCAAATCCTTTTCTTGCTTATTCACTTGTTGGAATCGGAAACTTTCCTGATATTCACAAAACAGTATATCTCTATTAAAATGACTGGAGTATCACAATTTCTGATCCTAAACCGATAATAAAAACCAGTGTAATGATGCCACACCAAGATCTTCTTCTTTGCTGCATTCTCTTAATAAATACATTTAATCATTGAACTTGTCCACCAACATGTTTACTAAAAGAAAATGACTATAATTACTGGTGTCCTTAAGTCACACTATTGGCTCCCAATTAGTATTAAAGTTCTTTTATTTGTTTACCAACGTTTTAATGGCATTACACTCAAATAGACTTCAGTCCTGCTGACTGTTAAGAAATAAACACAGCTGAGTTTTCCAAAGTTTCCCAACCATAACATGGTGATGGGGGGGCGGGGGGGGGGGGGGCTAAGCAGGGATAAGTATGCTATAGTTCACCAGTTTCCAATGCAGGAACTCGAGTTGCATCAACAACACTTTGGGTATGCCTCCTTGTGACCATGCTCTGAATGGCGTGTGTAACATATCCAACTGAAGGAATCTTCATGACTCTCTGGTCTCTCAGTGAAGATGTATATAGGGAGGTGGTAGCCCAGTGGTTAAGGTGTTGGCCTCTGGACCAGAAGATCATAGGTTCAAACCCCACCACCACCAAGCTACCACTAGTGGGCCCTTGAGCAAGGCCCTTAACTTCAACCTCAATTGCTCAGTTGTAAGTCGCTCTGGATAAGGGCGTCTGCCAAATGCTGTAAATGTAAATGTAGGGACCAGTCTCCAATTCAGAACCTCCATGAGGAAGTCGTATGCCATGTACTGGCACCAGTTCACTATATAGTACAACACCACCAGTCAAATCTAGTTAACTAACCGGTTAGCCAAGTCCTGGAATTTCTTCAGGAAAATTTCCCCAAAAGGTTCTCTCCTTTCACTCTGAAGGTTCAGGTGTCCACTATTGCGTATTATCATAACCTATTGCTTGAGGTGTGACCCAGAGTGCCTGGGGACCTGGGAATTGTTTCCGAAGCCTTCCTTTGAGACCTTGCCTGAGGTGCCCTTGAGATTCCTGACAGTAAAGACTTTCTTTCTACTGCCCATTTCCTTTCTGAAAAGAGGGACCTTCAGGCCCTTTCCATGGGCAAAATTTTTGACTGTATTTGACAGTCTGGAGATTTGTTTCATTCAACCCACAGGAGTGTTATTAAAGTCCCCCATAGAAACGTAGGGTGGGTGGAATCAGAATTCCAGTTAATCTTTTCATAAGAGATTTTGACCTCAGACCACTTACTATCTTCACCCCTTAAATATGCAAGCCATCCTCATATAGAGCTTGGATTATACAAGTATTGTCATGCTAGAACAAATTTGGGTCTCGTAGTTCAAATGACAGGAATATTTACTTCTAAATGCAGCATCAAAAACATTTGTCTGGTTGCAGTTTGCATTATGGCTGGAAAAGTCGTGTCCCAATATATTTGTCCACAGTGTTGGTTGACTGCACCCTATATGCATAAATTTACAGATTTAACCAAAATGTCTGTAATTTGTCTGTTAGCATTTGGGCACTGGGCTCTGGAACGAAAGGTCACAGGTTCAAATCCCAGCACCTCCAAGCCACCACTAGTGGGCACTTGAGCAAAGCTCTTAACTGTCAAACTCTCAGGTGTAAGTCCCCGACCATTAGGGGTTGCACAACCCAGTGCATTCATAGTGCCTGTCCAAAGCCCAGATAAATGGGTAAGGTTGTATTAGGAAGGGCATCCACCGTAAAACATGTGCCAAACCAAATATCTGGATCACTAAAAAACAGTGATCCACTGTGGCACTGCAAATCTGCCATTACTTGGCCCTGAGCAAGGTATTAACCCTTAACTGTGCGGTTGCTTGAAGGAAATACTTGTAAGTCTCCCAAATAATGTTAATGTAAATGTAAATATTAACGAGGATTCATTAATTACAATTAAATTGTTTCTACAAGAGATTATTTATTAAATTAGAATTGAGGCCACATTGATTTGAATGTTGGAAACACCAGAAAAAAAGGATGAAATCATATTAAGATGCTTTACAAGAACAAATATAAAAAGGACAAATTTATTTTGCGGATGTCCCAAATTGTTAAATAACTTTTCAATTCAATATTAATTAGAGCAAATTGTAATTATTACATAAAGCTACATCATACAAACCCACTAGTACAATCTCCGATTTTGCACTACTAATGGTTGATCGTTTGTAACATAAGACAATACAGATACATTAGAGATGATTATATTAATAGGTATATTTAAAGCTATTTTAGGATATCCCTCAAACCCTGTAGAATACAAAAGACTTGACTTTCTGTTTAGTGATTCATGAATCGTTCTGTTCAGCTTCATTCTCTTATTTAATACTGTGGTATTCAGAGATGCAACAAAGCAAGCACATGCACGTCAAACTAACACAACTGCAGGTTTTTTTTTTGTTGTTTGTTTGTTTGTTTTAGGACAAGCAGAAAATCCAAACACAAAAGTAAGCGACATAGAAGTAGGTGAGAAATTATTATCCTTAATTCAAGATGCTGAAATGGCTTCCAGTCTTCAAGAACATCAAAATAGAATATGAATATTTTTGGTTTGGAAACGTTCGGTCTTCCTTCATGCATATTGACCTATTCACTCATGTGTGAAATGGAGTTATAAAAAAGCTATAATTCACAAACATGCATATGGATACAGGCTTTGAAAGTGTGTCCTATTTAAGCACTGAACCACTAAATATCTTGCACTAGACTTATGACATTGCCAAAGTGTCTAGCAAGTAGTTGTGTATATACTGGGTGTGTGTTTTTGCTCAGTCCTGGCTCGATGCCCATACAGGAACAAGACTATCATCACAATGCCCAAGAGTTCAGTAGAGAGAACAGAAGAGCTCGGTCGGACAGATTTGAGACAGTGGAATTATTGTGAGAGACATAAAAATGGAGATTCGGTGCAAAAAAAACTTTTACATGTCTTCTTTTCAGTTAAAACAATAGATTTTTTTATCCTTTAAGCCTCTATAACACTCTTGGGTAAAATTCAGGTGTTATTAGGTTTGGAGTTCTGTATTCCTGCTGACAGATGATTGTTCGGAAAAAAAAAAAGAGTCAGGGTTTTCAAAAGTTTCACTTAAGAAGCTGCCGTTGGTCTTACACATAACAAGCAAGTGCTAAACCTTTGATGATGTCTCTAAAAATCTGCCTACAATGAGTAAACGCCTGCCAACTTTGATTAACTTTAGTGAATACATTACGATATGAATAAAATTATGAATATAATAATGTTTTTTTTGCTTGACATCCACATATATATACATGTGTGGCAACTGTTCATTTGAGGTTATTGGAAATATGCAAATACTACTGCAATGTCATATACACTGGGGAACTATATAATTGCTCAAATACACAAAAATATGAATTACCTATGATTTTTGACCAAGTAATTGGGAGGTAAATAATATGTCTGTCATTCAAAAAAGAGCCTGTGAAAATATGATATTATGGTGTTATGACAGAAAACTTTTATTACAATTATATACTATTTTAGACAACAAAATGACTATTCTTCTTCTTCTTTCTGGCCACATATGTGATCCACATATTTAGTTAATAATTTTTTTTTAATATTAATTAATTAATTAATTAATTAATTAATTAATTAATTAATTAATTAATTAATTAATTAATTAATTAATTAAATACCTATAAATACCTATTTTATAGTTTAAACCTTAAACATGCTCCCAAATACTTAAATTTCATTTCAAACTCAGCTTAATTCATTACACTTAAAAAAATAGAAGAATGCAAAGATAAAATTTAGACAAAGGATGGTAAGGATGATATAATGGTGCTGTGATAGCCTGTGTTATAACTTATAGCAGTATCAGCAATGATGATGATGATGATGATGATGAACATGAATTTATGTAGGATCATCTGTAGCCTCGTCATATATTTTAACAACAACCATGTTACTCTAATGCTATAATCAAATGTGAAGTCCTTTATTATAAAATCAATAAAAATCATAAACAATAAACAAGAGCACGATCTATCAAACAGTAAGAACATCCTTCGCAGACACACTCATAAACCAAGAACAGCAGCCGAAATTGTAACCTGGAAAAATCATTTGCATGGAACGAATACACAGAGTTGCATAAGAAAGTGTCAACACCTTGCAAAAGACGTGAAGTGAACAGACAGAGTAACAGGTTGCAATCAGTATCCAGAATCAAGTCAGATGTGGCTTGTGAATCGATGCTGCATTTGGATGTGACAATTCAAAAAGATAGGAACATAAATGAATCTGATTAGCATTTACATACTAATACGGTAGAAAAGCCAATGATAACAACAAGCTACACAGCAAGTTTTCATGCCAATCCTCTCACTCTCTACAGCTCTCAAATCATTGCCAAGTCTGACACAGTGAAGTAGAAAGTCAACTGTCGTTGCATTTTCAGAGTGTATGAGCCTGGAAAGTGTCATAACACTGTTTTATGTTACAAGTGATTGCAATATTATGTCAAACTGACATTGGATGAAAGCAGTACTTATGTCAGATGATGCCTGTTGGAGTAAGCCTTTATAAATCTTTGTGTACTGTGGGTGAAACCTGTTGTCACGAAGACCTTATATAAGTGCTATAAAGCCCGACAGAGCCTGATGAAGGCTGATGCTGGTGTGATGAGAGGATCCTTGTTTCAACAGGTTTGTTTGCACCTCTCATGCACTACAGCATTTGGTGCCACTTGGCCCCTAAACTGTTTTACATGATAATGAAACATGCCAAGGCAACAGCAAGCTGAAACCCAGAGGAAAGGAAATCGTAATGACTTGTAGCTTTGCACTTGTGCCAATGCGCAAGCACAACAACGCTTTTGGCATAATGGGATAGGACTGAGGATGATGGATAAGCTCACAGCAAGTACATGATACCTATCAAGAGAGACTGTGGGATTTTTAATGAGTGGTCAGAGTGCTATGTTACCTGTGGTGTCTGCATCTGATGGTGTATTATTAGGGATTATATTTATATTTCTGGAAGCCAGGGTGTCACTGTTGTGTGTGTGTGTGCGTGCTTATGTCCAGCAATGTGCTGAATTTATTTAAGCAGCTCAAAGATTCCCTTTAAGTAACTGCACTTTAAACTTTCAAATGTTGCATGTTGTCCTTACAAAGTCTTTCTTTTTTATTACAACTAATTTCTGGGTGAGTCTTTATTTAGATTTCCGCTTAGGCCCTTTACAGTCAATTCCAGTAATGTATTTTTTTTTGTCACTTTGTTTTTTACAATAGATACAATCACAAAGCATCTTTGGAGAAATTCGGATGTGGATTTATATTTAGATCACTAATGAGCAAGCCACAGGCAACAGTGAAAACAGCCAAAGCTCCCTGCAACCAAACGAAGACGAAACCTTGAAAAGAACCAGACTCAAAAGGGAACCGATGCTCTTCAGGGTGACACTGGATAGCGGGATTATAAATCACTACTCTATTCTGTTATATACAAAACAAGACAGAAAGAAAACAGTATTGCATGTCTCAAAAGGATGAGATATTTTTGTGATATTTTTGTGATGCTGCTCTCCTGGGCCCAAAAAAGGATCTAAGCGTAAAATGGCAAAATATTAAGCTCTGGCCTTTCATTGTGGAGAAAATCAGAAAATTTCCACAAAGGGAAAAATCATGATAACGGATTCAACACATCTGGATACACACAATGTTTTACAAGGTTAGCTGTAAGATACTTGAGATGTAAAACATCAGGATGAATTGTAAAAAAAAAAAAAAGACAGGTTGTCATTAACCAGTCGAGCAATCCTCCACAACCAGTCAACAGATGTGAAGCTAGTGTTCAGTGTCTGGTACAGATGTTTGCATTCAATCATTATAAAAAAAAGATAAAGAACTTTAATTTATACCCACAAGACAACACGGATGTTGCTTCATTATAACAAAAAAATAAACAATAGCTAAATATTGTGATATGAAAAAAAAATTAACTCTTAAGTTGATTAAATATGTTTTTTTTTCACTTTTTGAAAGACTTTTTTTAGATAATGGGGTGCAAACATTTCCACCTGAAGGTCCACTAAAATTAATTAATCCATTAAAACTTAAAAATGGACAAACTGTCAACATGTTCTTTCTGTTAAATTGTTTATAGTTTACAGATTTTTAATGGTTTTGAATGCTACCTCAAAAACATAATTTTCTACAGTTAAGCATGCATCAGTGCCATATTTCTATTGAAAGGGAAAAAAGTAATTACATGCAAATATGAGCTACTGCAGCCTCTGTAGAAAAGATTTTTCTTTCACAGAAGAGTGAGTCTGTCATAGGTCGCTGTGGTTAAAAATTAAGTCCTTAACAATTAGTTTCTCTAATGGAGGAGGACTTAAACATGACCAAGATCAATGGATGCCCTTCTCAATTTTTACAGCTCTATTATGCTATAAATAATGACAATATCGTTAATAGACGCTCATAAAGAAAGCACATTATGCCATGCGTATGACAACACAGTAGCGTTCCTTTTAGATATGTATGTAGTGTACGCTGAAGGTTTCGCTTGAGTTCATCTGCTTTAATTTCTTATTTAACCTTTTTGTGTAATTAGGATTGCAAGCAGCGAAGGTCCTGGAAACCTAATGTTTTTGCATCTGCTCTCCTCTCTCCTCAACCTTATCATAAACAATGGTGATATAAACAAATATAATGCAGGTGTTCTGTATAATAGCACGGAAATCACAAAGTTAGAGTTATGAAACATAGTCAGCTCACAGGACCCATATCTTTTGAAAGATATACCATGGAACTGGACCATGTATTTGCATCAAAATACGATTTTTACATCCAGAATAACTAAACTGGGATATAAATAATGTCAACATACCATGAAGTGTTGCATTATTTATTTTTGCTTATATTTACATGCCAATATGAGTAGTCGAAAAACATTTAAACTCATGTTCTCTTGTTTTTGCAGAGGATTGCAGTTTCTTAATTGAGAACCAACTGAGCAGAACATCGTATAAATATCCCCGGTCCCTCAGAGGATACATAATCCTGCATAGGGGGGTATGAGGCATATTTGCCTAGCTGAATTATTACAGCCAAAAAAATACTACTAGCTCTAAAAATGGGTTCATGTATACTGGGATTGCAAAGATGTAAAGTGAAATAAAGAGCAACACCATTGCGTTAGAACACAAACACACAAACATTGTTTGTCATTGCATGTGTTGTGTTTCAGTTATCGTGGCTTAGGGGCCTATACTGAGGAGGGCAATACATCAATGTAGACAAATAAATTCACACTGATAAACAGTGTTGGGAAGGTTACTTTGGAAATGTGATAGATTACAGATTATAAATGATTATAATATACAGATGATAACATTTTTCAGTTGCTTTAGAAAAGTAAAGTAACTAATTATATTTGATTACGTTTGGAATACTTTCATTTGTCCACTAGGTGGCACTTCAAGTTAACGTACTAAGAAAAAAGTTTCAAAACCTCGAAAAAAAATAGGTTCTATTTTTAGAAATGAAACTGCAGCAGATTGTCATCATTTAAATCAAAATCGCAGTTCAGCTGTTCATGCCGTCGTCTAAAGCACTGATTTTACATGCAATTGTTCAGTCAAAGTAAGTACGTTTTTTTCCCTATATGTAATCTTTAATATTTTCATAAGTACCGGTAACTGTAGTTGAATTACACATTTTTTTTCTCAGTAATGAATTACTGTTACATTTATTTTGTAATTAAATTACATAAGGCCGTTACATGTAACCAGATACACCCCAACACTGCTCATAAATACATATGGATGTTTTGACATAGCCGGTCCACCTAATAGTAAGTTCATGGGAGAAATTTAATAAGCACACTGCAAACCCATGCAAAGACAAGAAGAGCCTGTGCAGGTCGATACCAGACAAATAAAAACCCAATAACAAACTGAGCTTTACAGTAAAAGAAAAAATTAATTGGCAAGCAACTAATAAAAAAAGGAACAATAAACAAAGGAGTAGTACCTAAAGAATAGAGCTAAACAACCCCTTCAGCACAGAGCACAGAAAAACTCCACCAGAATGTTAGAGACCTTCAGGGAACAGTGACGAACATGACGTTATAAATTCTGAAGCTGATGAGCGCTAACAAGACAGACAAATAATACACAGGTGCAGACACAACTCGGAGAAAGAATACAGGACAGAGATATTTTGCAGGAGGAAATAAAGAAATGAAAGTGCTAAATAAAGAAGGTGAACAGGTGTGCAGGTGTCTGACAAGAAAAAATAATTGCATTTTAATACCCAACAGTTTATTTTTTCTTAAAATAAGTGAATATGTAAAATTGCTATAAATTATGGATCTCACCTGCTCATGATTTTCAAAACTAACAAAACAAACAAAATCTAATTCAAATTTATACCTAAACATCTTTACATTTCTGCTGCAGTCTTAAGTCTTAACACTAGAAACGATTAAGATAAAACTGCAGTGCACCATGACAAAAAAAACAAACAAACAAACAAACAAAAAATGTTTATGTAACCGGTGTAGAAAATAATGTCTCATTCATAGAATTACACAATATATATATATATATATATATATATATATATATATATATATATATATATATATATATATATATATATATATATATACCTGATATGCCTGTGTGTGTGTGTGTGTGTGTGTGTAGGCACCGCCCCCTTTAAATTTTTCATCAGCATTAATCTGTTTCCCGTCTTTGCCCCACCTCTTCCCTTTTAGCATTGTCTTCACAAGGGAGAGGGATGAAAATAAGGCGTGGTCATTTAAAGAATAAAAGAACACAACGCAGGCACCGGTTACACCGGTTACATTTACTCTCTGAGCACAGAAACATCTACTAGTGCAGTCCAAGATAGCACACTCAGGCCAGATAAGGTTTGATTCTCGCATGCCGAAGCTTTACCGCTCAATCCTCATCCCTCTGCCGCACTCAGGCCGGATTATACCTCCCCAAATTCCGGTTCGAATTAATCAGTGCAGTTATCTTGCCGACACTACTGCAGTCAAACCGGAATCATCCCTCTAGTAATGTGCAGTGTAATGTGCACTGTGTGGCGCGATTCAAATGTGAAACTTTTATTTATTTATTTTTTGTTCCTTGAACAGTTCAGATTTCCTGCAGGAAAAGTCAAAAAGGTGGATTGTTTTTATATGGTCAGATGTAATTTTCCCCTAAAAACCACCAATTTATTTTGTGTAATATCATGTGTCAGATCAGTCCCATTAGTCTGTTGTGTTTATGGCATACTCTACAGTGTACTGTACAGTTTGCTGTGTTTTGAAAAGTAAATATATGCTGTTGTTTTTACAGCATTTCATAAGGAAGCATGTTATCTGTAACACTAGCAAATGTATTAGATATCTAGATCATAAAAGCAATACAGAAAGTTTAGTTTAGTAAAATTAAGTGTTCATTGTGTCATTAAAGTCCATTTCTATTAAAAGCAGCTCTTGAATTAGCCGTTATGCTAAGCATAGTGCAGTAGGGTATCTCCAGTAGTGTGATCCGGTGGCTATGACCTCGTCTGTGACACCACAGTAAAGTCACTGTAGAATTAAAGATATACACAGATATTTTAGAGATGTATAACAGCCAGCTAACAAAAAACACAAGACTCACTTGACTGGTCATTTTCAATGTGTCTACTTCTATTACTGATCCATGTGTACTTCGTTAGCGATGCGTTTATGTTCTACAATCTTTGACAAAAGTTGGAGTCAAGTTGGATTCACATAACTATATAGGGTCGTTGGCTGTGTTAGTATTAATTGTTTTGCTTTATTGAACTAGGAGACTAAAACTCTTCCAGCATGCCAGTGAAAAATCCTTGAATATATACTTTGCATAGGCAGTGTTGGGGAGTAACTAGTGTTGAGTAACTGCGTTACATAATTTAATTACAAAATAAATGTGACAGTAATTCGTTACAGTAACTGAGAAAAAATGTGTAGATTACAAATAGGGTTACAGCTGAACAATTTCATGTAAATCCAGTGCTTTAGACTACGGTATGATTTTATCACACAATGATGTTAACTTAAATTGACACCTGTGGACAAATGAAAGCAATCAAAAAGTAAAAGAATGTAATCAGATGCTTTTGTAAAGTAACACTCCTTATTACATTTTGAATATGGCCATTTGTAACATGTTCCTATTACATTTCCAAAGTAACCTTCCCAACACTGTGCATAGCTTGGACTGGATGATTTTGAGTAGTCTGACTTTGACAGTCTCTGACCTTAAACCCAACTGAGCACTTTCGGCATAAATTACAATGGCAAATGTACTCCAGGTCCAACACCAGCATGTGGTTTATCAACCTTAGTTGCTGCACACACACACACACACACACACACACACACACACACACACACACACACACACACACACAAAATATAGTCGAACATATTACCAGAAGAGTGGAGGTTATGATAAATGAAAATGGGAGCTAAATGTGGAATTATATTTAAAGCATTTGGAAGACACCCTTATCAAGAGCAACTTACAACTGAGGAATTGAGGCTTAAGGGCCTTGCTCAAGGGCCCACTAGTGGCAGCTACAGCAACAGATGGTGGGATTTGCACATGTGATCTTCCGGTTCAGAGGCCAATGCCTTAACCACCGAGCTACCACCTCCATATTATAATTAGATGTTCTAAAAGCACATAAAACCTTACAGAGTATTTTCCCTATAAAGCATGTCTTACCGTATGTATTTTGAATCTTTGCAAAGCTAGACTTAAAGTGTGATCGTGTATGATCTGTCTTACATGATGCATTAGGTACGTGTCCAAAGTCTTGTTCCAAAATGAGCTAGGCAGATCTGACTGTGAAACATTATTGCAGGCTTGCCAGGGTGACTCACAGCATTGCAGGAATTCCATGTTTTTAAGTATTTTTTTATTTTCTCACCTCATTTAATAATAAGGTTCCCCCATTTCAAACTAACTGAACTAGGATGTACCGCAGCAGTAATTTGAGAAAGAAATATCAACGGGTCCATTATAGGTGAGTACATGCAATAACAATAACAGCATATGTAATCGGAATTTCCGACAAACTGCTCGTGATTATGCACATAAATTGGTTCAACAAAATCGCTTTTGAGGAAAAGGAGGTACAAAAACACCACTCGGAGCATTTCACAGCAGTGGAGCACACGGTAATCCACATTCGAACGCTGCAGCTCTAGCACACTTGCACAGGTGAGTCAGTGAAACCCGAATGCTGGCTGAATACAAATTGGCAGTGCGCACTCTTCCTGCTTCCTGATTATGCATTCACTGTGGCTCTCGACTTAGCATAGCGCCTCTGGAGAAAAGGCTTCATGTTAATTACATGGCATGAGGAAATAAAGGTTGTGCTAATGGTGAAGCGGTGCTGCAAATATAAGAATGTTATTCAGATGTACAATACGGGCTCTTTTTTATTTATTTTTTAATTGCCGCCAGGTTTGGGGATCAGGATTACCTCGGCAGTGTCCTGTTAGATACAGAAGATGAGGTGTAGTGTGCAAAGGTTGCCCCAGCTGTGCTGTTCCAAAGCCTTATTTAAATAACAACACATTAGGTTACATGACAACAAATTACACTGATTACTTCTGAGATGATCTCCACCACTGCTTATAAAACAAGGTGTTGGATCCAGGTTTCAAACAAATAGCCTTTATTTTGTCGCATATATATTACAGCACAGTGAAATACTTTCTTCACATTTCTTCTTGTTTGGAAGCTGGGATCAGAGCGCAGGGTCAGTCTTGATACGGCGCATCTGGAGCACAGAGGGTTAAGCACCTTGCTCAAGGACCCAAGGGTGGCAGCTTGACGATACCGGGGCTCAAACTCCCATCCTTTCGATCAGTAGCCCAGCGCCTTGGACCACTGAGCTACACCCCTCCCCCTCCCCCTCCCCCTCCCCCCCCCTCCCCCTTCTATATTATCAAATAGCATACTTGCTGCAGATATTTCAGCGCATGTTCATCCAATGAATCATCCATTCTGTTACCCCCCCCCCCCCCTTTTACCCCACCCGCCCCCCCCCCGAAAAGGATTCTCTTTTTGATTCAGATTTGTGACTTGGCAGGCAACTGATGTACACTGAATTTATTGGTGCTGCATTGCACCAGTATGAATCAAATGTAACCATGATAAGGAATCATGCTCCTTGTGTCATGGTGCATTATGATGCTTCAGTAATACATGAAAAGAAAGATGTGGGAACTTGTGCTTATGTATGCAGTTAGTAGAATGCATTGGATAGACCATTCAAATAATTGTCCATTGGTAATAAGTGACCCAAGAAAAAAAATCTCTACCCCATTAAACCTCTATCCCTAGCATGGTCTGTTAATGCAACAGGCTTGGCATGTAGATTGATGTTGCTGATGCCATTTGCAAAATCGTGATTCATCAACCTTTTTTTTTTCCAACAAAATTTTTCTGACAGGAGTGGAAATATATCCGAGTCCATCCGATCTGCTGCTGTCACAGCTCATCCGCCTCTTTGTGTAACCTGTTCTGGGATACATTTCTTCCCAATGTGGTTGTAAAGGGTGGTTATTTGAGATATTGGAGCCTTCCTGTCAAGACGTTTCATTGGACATTTTCAGTTTTTCAAACCACTCCAGAGGAACTCCCATCAGACCACATCGACCACCACACCACGATCGATATCAGTGAAATCCTAATGTGGAAAGTGCAGATCTATATACAACATTGATCTACAACATATATTTAATGAAAACTTTACTTTTTATGTCAAATTTTAACTTAAATAGAACAACAAGACCAAAAAAAATAATAAGAAGATAAAGTTGTATTATTATTGTTTTTAAACAAAATTACCTTTGGGCATAAAGAGTGTGTTAGTCTGTTATTATGTTAGTTTGGTTCAGTTTCAGGTTGGACCTGAAGTGCATTTTAATTAGTGAGACTGGTTACATAAATGAACTGTCCCACACTTGTCTGTGTAGATTCTGCAATCTTAAGTTTCCTCGAAGGTAAGGCAATGCAGTCGAGATCGAGATCAGGGCTGCAGATAGTGTAGTTGTTTTTTTTTTTTTGCGCTTTAGTTACTCTGGTTCAGTTCTTACTTCCTCTGTACCTCTACCGTTCTCTCGTTTGTGATTTGCAAGTTAAAGTGCGTGCTCCTGTTGCAGGATGGGGCATTTTATTTCGAGGACCTGTGCTCAGATGAGTAACAAGAGTCTCTCATCCATTCCTGTTTGAAATGCACACACTGTTAAAAGCATGAGTGTTGGACCACAAACATCGTCATTACGGTTTCATAACCTGCTTTCCGCATAAACCGTTTGGTCTGATGTTGACGCTTCTCGGAGGGATTCGTATAGGACTTGCATAGCATTGATTTCAATGAAAACGTTAAATATCATTTATGTTGGGATTTTTATTTCTATTGTATATCAAATGATTCTGGATCTTGTTTTAGTGCTGCAATCAGTGGAGGTGATTGTTCTGCATCTGAGTTTGTTTATTACATCCTGCTCCACTTTAAATGTTTTCATGCGTTAGATTTTATCTTTCATAATAACTGTCTAGTCCGGACTGAATACTAGCATTTCTGCAAAACCGTTATGTTAAATTGCATTTTGTTTTGTGTTCAAATAAAAGCCTCTGTCAAATGAATGCATTTACACACTATAGTATGCACACAAGGAATTGATTATTTCTATAGTCTTTGTTTGATTGGAAGAAAATACATGAAAAGCACGTAATCAGACGCATCAGTACATCACAATATAATGTAAGTTTTGCACATTATAGCAGGCATTTCTGAATGCAGTGAAATGCTTATCAAGAATTAAATAAATAAAGAACTTAAATAAATAACTGCACAAAAGCATTCACAATATCAAGTAAGAAAGAATACAAAGATGTGCTAATGTAGGAGAATAGTCAGTGACAGTGAGGTTTGATCAGGTGATGCAAGGTATACCCTAAAGATTTATGTTATATAACACAATGGTTTTTTAGAACGAACCATTTGTTATTATTATAGAAAATGTTATATCTGATGTTTCTTTAAATCAGCCACTTTTCTGAATTGCTGATTTGTTAAAGTTTTACAAGCAAGAATCAGTTTAAATAAGGTTAGTATTTCATATATATATATATATATATATATATATATAAATTGTATTAAAAATAATTTGGGGGAGATTTTCATTTTTAAAGACTGCTATTGTTTTTATTTTTTTTGGTCTTTTACATATTGTTTAAATAAGATTTGATTTAAAATGGAAAAAGACATCACACGGGAAAATGTACATACTGTTTTGGTGGGTTTTATTGTTTTTTGTTTTTTTTTTTCAGAATAAAATGCATCTTGTGCTTATTACAAATGTTGTTACACAATCACTTTTGTTGTCAGAATGTCATCTTACATTTAGATTTGCTAAGCAGTCTTGTACGTTCCACAAATGTATGTACAGTAGAACTGTGATGTATGAGATAACAAATTATAATCGACACCTTTTATAATTAACAGCTATGTATGTGTGTTTGTGTGTATGTACAGAATAATAATAAATGTATTTCTATATACAGCATGTCTGTTTATTTTGCCTGTGTTTATTATAGGGAGAAAGTGCGTATATCCAACACCTATTACATGAGTTTAATAAGAAAACACTAAGACTGAGAAGCTGTCAATGGCTCAATTAAACTAAACACTCAGCAGCCATGTGCTGGCAAAATGCCAAGAGTGACATTATCTAACCCAGACAATCAAACACTCAAATGGTGTCGTCAACTTCTGCCAATACAATTTGGGTTTTCATTAACACTGATTAGCCTGTCTAATGACTACTGACAGAGTAGGAGTAAGAAGTGTGTGAAAGAAAATGAAAAAATATTTACTCTGTCTGAAGTGAAACATGCCGTGTGTGTGTGTGTGTGTGTCAGATTGGGAATGTGAAAGGTGTTGTAGAAATTGTATAGTTGAATAATCAATGTTGTTTGTATGAACATACACATATATATAGTATGAACAAGATCATTTTTTCATAATGAAAACAATTTGTTGTTGTCCCTGTGCTGTTCGATTTCTTTATTGATTTTCAAACTGTCACAGTCAGCACCCCATTCTGATTTTATACAGACTACTCAAGCAATTACCAGTGTTTTCATGTCACAAAAAGCCTTTCCTTCAAAAATTGTGTATGCTTTAATGGCAGGCCAGGTATTTCACACCTAGACTTTCAGTGGTGTCCTGCCTGAATTAATCCAATTCTCCGTACCATCACCATGACACCAGGGCTATAAAAACTATCCATATTATACAGTACTGCAGTAGAACAGAGCATCGCATCACAGATATCTAATGAAATGTGAATTAATACTAAAGCCAGAAACCCAATTTACTCAACTCTACAAGTTTCCTTTCACTGAGTCACAGCTGCACTGCCCCATCTCTTCCAGAAGCAAATTAAACTCAGCCACTAGCCACTACAATTGATCCTGGGGATAGAAGTGAAAGTTTTTAGAAGTGAAAATTTGTATGTTTTGTGCAAATTCTATAGGGAAATAAATGCAAAGCTATAAATGTTTTTTTTTTTTTTTGCAAAAGCTTAACAACTATTTTGAATTGGTCATGCTGACATTTTCTCACAAAGTCCTGCTTTTCTTGAAAAATCCTTCTTGTAAATGTCTGTGTAAGTATATTATGCTCTGGCCTTCCAATAAAAAAATATAAAGTGAATATTACAATGGTATTGTTTGCCTTCTAAATGGCCTTATTGCATTCAACTCAAAATCTGATTGCTTATTTATTTTTGTTATTATTATTATTATTATTATTATTATTATTATTATTATGACTATGATTAGTATTATACTAGTATTATTATTAATAGTATTAGTAGTACTGATTATTTCAATTAAAAATCACTAATAATATTATTATTATCATATAATAATAATAATAATAATAATACTTTCTTCTAATTTTTTTGGTCCAAATCCAGCATGTACCCTAATGATAATATTTATATATACATATTTAGATATTTTTTATGTGTGGGTGGGTGTCATCTAATTTTCATCTAATTTTCTCCAGACAAAACACGCCTAAGAATTTGACCAAACAGGAAGCCAAAACTAGGACGTCATAGTTCAGCTAAATTGGCAGATATGTTTAATAAGATTGCCAGAAGTGAACAAACAAACTTTAATTTCATTTCAATTGCGGGAGCTCCTGAATACAAGATGTGTCCCAATGTCTCTGCAACAGCATCAAATATGATGTCTGTCCTTGGGAACAAGCATTAACTGTGGATCCTGGTCACTAAAGGCTAGATCTTGTATGTATATTTTTGCTTTGCTGTTACCATAAATCTGGTCAACAGCTGAAGCTAGTTAGGTTGCAAATGCACAAATGCAATGCAACTACTAAACCATACATGCATTAATACTACTGTAACCTACTGTAACCAGGATATTTATATCTTTTATTGATAGACCGGACATTGAGAAATCAATGTTGAATCATTCAGGCTTAAGAAAATATGTACAGCATATATATAAAGACATACACTGACACATGGACTAATGGTCATATTCGCAAGGTGAGCTGGCACAGTGTTGTGGTGTGAAATATTGGAGATGACAGACTCTTTATTATTCATGAAGGAGAAATCCCAGAGCACTTTGAACGGCAGACATAGGGAAAGGGGAGGAACAGTCGATTATAAATTCATTTGCCTTGGTGTTCTCTTGCTCCTGTTCTTCAACACCCTCAACTCCTGATGGTGACTGTACTCACGGAGAAAGAAAAACATTTCGTATTCAATCCGATTCACATGCATTTATTTCATTACATCTTTCATTCTAGCGATTCCAGAGGTAGGAAATGAAGCTGATTTGACGACACATGCTACAAAGAGGCACAACGTTCATGCTGAGGAAGAACTCCGAGCAGATGTACACCTCTATTCTTCTCTGAACACTAACTGATATTTACAGAAAGAAAATCTACTTTTACAGCAGCTTAGGACTATTAGTATAGCTCGCGTAGTGGATAAGCTGCAGGGCCGGATTAAAGAATCATGCCATTCCTCAGGCACTACGCTGCGAAGAAGTACTGACTGCATTTGCAATGGTGACATCTCTCTCTCTCTCTCTTTCTCTCTCTCTCTCTCTCTCTCTCTCTCTCAGGTATTGCTGTTGTTATTTGGAACAGCAAGGGAAACCTGCCCAAAGAAACTAGGGCAATTGGAGAGAGCCCTCTTGACATCAGCCAGAATAGCACAGTCAAACACAAATCACATTTCGCTCACAAAGAATAAAAAACCATATAGAGACACAAAGTGCAGAAGAGCGACAGGTAAAGCGTGAAACTCTTGGTGGGCTAAAAATAAAAGGCAGATAGGACTGTCAGAACCATGTTATGCCTAAAGTGCACGATCTAACATTTCATTACAAATGTCAAAGTGATACATCTCCATAAGAATCAGCCGACATTCACAGAAAACCCTGGATGTGATTTGCTTTGATATATGACGATCAAATTGTAATTAAAAGCGAGCATCCTAATTGCAATTTATATATTCCATTAGTTTGTTTTTGGTTATTCGTTCATTCATCTCCAGTAACTGCGGTCTCGTGGTCAGGGTCACATTGGATTCGGAGAACAGCCTAGTGTGATGTGAGAGAAAATCTTGGCTGGGATGCAAATTCATCACAGGACACACACATTCACACTAAGGGCCAATTTGCTGTAGCCTAGATACCTACTGGCATGGTTTTGAAAGGTGTGGGAGAAAATGAAGAACCCAAAACGAACACTTCGGGATTATAACTGAGAAAGCTGAGAGCTGAACTCATCGCCTGTTTTTATCTAATTATTACTCTTGGTGATCTGAACTGAGCATAGAGAGTGAAGAAAAACGCTGCATGTTTGTCACGTAATGGTGCCAGTGTGCCATCTAGTCCTTCTGTATTTACCCTTGAGCTAGAAGCTGATATAGATATTTACTTAGAGGTGGAAAAGTACTCTGTGGCATTTTTAACAGAGGTATTGACCCGGGCATAACACACAACATACAACACACACACACACACACACACACACACACACACACACACACACACACACACACACACACAAGTTTAGCTTTGCACACAGATACTAATTTAAAGTGTCTTCCATCTGTTCTTAGCATTTGTGCTTTTAAAAGGCCTGCGTGTGTTTGTATAATGAAAAGAACCAGCAGGCCCTAAAAAGCACACATTAAGGATTCCTGCTGCTCTTCACACCTTGGCGTGAGGGAGTGTGTGTGTGTGTGTGTGTGTGTGTGTGTGTGTGTGTGGTGTGTGTGTGTGTGTGTGTGTGTGTGTGTTTTTGGCGAGAGGAAACAGGCCATGCTTAAAGCAGATATATTTACTCATTTTATGTTCAAGTCTCATTTAATGAGTAGGATTTGATTAGTGTCTAATGATGTAATGTTCACCAGGACAAGGATATTAATTGCTTATTTTATATTTTCAAAGGACTTTTCGGACCCGGCTCAGATATTAAAGCAATTAAATGAGGTTATGTTGTTTTTATGTGAAAAAATAGATATATCGACTCAAATCCAGAATAAGTTATTTGATGGAAATAAATATTGAATAAAACACAACTTGCAGATGTACAGGTTTGAAGAGATGTCTAACCAAATCAGGTGAATTGTCCAGGAATTACTGTAATCAACCCATCAGTTTACCATCAGCTACTGCACTGGATCGTGTCACACAAACACACACACACACACACACACACACACACACACACACACACACACACACATATATATATATATATATATATATATATATATATATATATATATATATATATATATATATATATATATATATATATATATATATAGAGAGAGAGAGAGAGAGAGAGAGAGAGATACTGTCTGTTAAAGTGAATGTCTGTAAAACATCCCTGTGTGTGTGTGTGTGTGTTTATGTCTGTGTGTGTGTCCATCTATGCTTTTGCCTCATTATTTCACTTACAAGCAAGCAAATGAAAAATGGTGCTGTTTAGATGGTGGAATCTGCTGCAGTAAAGTTCAAACAGCTATCTCGGGTGGCATTAGCGAGATTACACAAATATTATCAAAATTAACTGTTTAAAAGAATGCAGTGGTGATCTTTGAAAAAACAAAAGCCTGAACAGCTTTGACTGTAACCAGACAGACACACAAACACCAGAATAAACTCAAACAGGTTTATTTAGAAAAGGAGTGGAGAACTTAAAAGACGGTGCTCAAAAGCGAGCAGCCTAAGCGGGGGTACAGCCCTGTACGGCAGTATGGCAGTCCGTATAACTCTGGAGGTCCAGGGCTGGGAAACCAGGCAGACTAACGGCGGACGAGGTCGTGTCTGCTGGACTTGGAAGTCCGGGAAACTCGGGAGGACTGGATTGGCACCTGATGTGGAGATCAGAAAAAGACAGAAGGTTAGTTTTGGTCGCACTAAAGGATTGCGTGTCCGTTAGTAGCCGTAACGTCACGAGCCCTGAGTGGAGGAAACGCCGGGCTTATAAAGACCAGGCTACTGATGACCCCAACTAGCTGCAGCTGGAGCTCAGCAGTAGCTTGGCGACTACGAGCGCAGAAGCTGACAGCTGACAGTATTATTTACTGACAAAAAAACCTTCATGACAGTTTATCGGATAAAGAACTCCACTCAATAAGGTAGTTGTATCTGTGTCATCCACAACAATCCAGAGAAAACCAAAGAAAAATTAAAAAGCGTTTGCCACAAGACTTGCGATAAGTCACAAAAGTAACAATTATAGTGTTTGGCTATGCATTTTTGAAATAATATCTTGCTAAGAGTAAATACCAACATGTATCAGAATGGATGGAAGAATAGCAAGCAAGAGAGAAAAATAAAATGCTCAAAATAATATGCATGTCACCTGAGTGTGGACATGCTGCCAATGGAACTGTTTCCCATTGATTTCACTGATAATATGCTGCTGATAAAAGCAGAAGGAGACATTCTGAAAAGAATAGAGTTACATCTTCTGCTTATGTTCAGCCAAATGCTTCAAAAGTCATTGGATGGAATGGGCAGATGGAGAATCTGAGCCAAAGCATACTTTAAATGAAATATAGGATTTCTTTTTTTACTATTGGAAAGAAGAGAAATGTTCTGTTAAAGCCAAGTCAGTCACTACAGTTGAATCCAAGAAAGATCTATTTCATTTGCTGAAGGCAAATGCCCTAAGAACAAGCAGCAATAGAAAACAGCCGCATTAAAGGCTTTGCAGAGAACCATCAGGGAATAAAACGTGAACTTCAATTCTAAAATGTTGGGATATTATGTAAAATGTAAATAAAATCAGAATTATTAGCAAAACGAAGTTTAGAAAATTGTGAATACTCAGATCTCATCATAAAGGACATCTCAAGAAATTTCTGGTGCATTCAACATTGAATGCTCGTGATATTTGGGTCCTCAAGTGGGATTGCTTTAAATATATACGATAGGTGATAGGTGTGATTCTGTAATGAAAATCACTGCACTGGTTTAAAAACACCTTCAACAAGAAACACTTCTCCATGTTACCCTTATATGTAGGTTAAAACAATCATGATTCTGATATTTACATTTACATTTATAGTATTTGGCAGATGCCCTTATCCAGAGCGACTTACAAGTGAGCAATTGAGGGTTAAGGGCCTTGCTCAAGGGCCCACAAATGGCAGCTTAGTGGTGGTGGGGTTTGAACCCGTGATCTTCTGGTCCAGAGTCCAACACTTTAAGCACTGGGCTACCACCTCCCTTATGGCGCAGACCTTTCAAAAATGGAAAGTGGAATATAATGGAAAAACCATTATAAAGAATACTCAGAACTGAAGCCTAAAATTACATTATATTTTTTCATTATATTTTTATCATCAGAAGGTACATTTTGTTAGTTTAAACATTTAATATGTTTTTTTTTCTGTGTTTGGACAAGAACAAAAAAAAAGCGTTATTATAGGTCCTTTTATTACTGACACTAAACCTGAAACCATATGACAACCTTAGGGCAATGGAATTGGGACCTGACTTGCAAATACAGAAATTCAGGCTCATGCCTTTCCAAGAGCAGGTGCTTCTAAATGTGAAAGAGCCTACACAGAATGTGCCCTCTGTGCAGAAAATAAAAGGCCCTTCATTTAGCTGGTAATGTTTTTTTTACAGCATCCCATGATTAGTTGAAAACTGCTAATGAAAGGGAAATGAGAGAAAGCTCACATTTTGTGAACTTCAGGCCTGTGGTTGGTCATATTTAGTGTTATTTTCAATAACTATGCTAAAAAAAAGTAGCTGCTGTTTGTACGGGTAGAAGTTTGGCTGGTGAGAAGAGTCAATATTGTTGAAAATTGCTGAATGTATAAATGAGATGAAAACAATACTGTTCATGTGGAAATGTTTTTCTTTTTAATTGGATGATGTTGAAAAGAGGACGTGAATATGCAGAATGTGGCATTCTATTCTGAGAACTATTTAAGGGAAAGTGGCCGGTTGTGCAATAATGAACAAAGAACAAAGCGTAAGTGCACTGATAAAAGGGGACGGATGAATTGAAAAGGGATTCATGTGTGGAAATGAAGTTTAGTAAAGGCCAGGCATTGGTTGAAATTTTTAGACCTAGGCTAAAAGACTGTTGAGTGTCATAGAGAAAGACGCATGTGCGTAGGTGTGCATTTCTTCACTTCATGCTCTGTTCTGCAGTGTGTCAGGCAGTAATATACTGGGCCAAAGAGATGGAAGGTCTTTGGTGTCACCTCTTAAGTCAGGTTCTGGAGATATTCCAGTTCAGCACAATGATAATCTGCAGCTCTGTCTCCAAATTCCTGCAATCGCAGACCAAAATAAGGTCTATTCAGCCCGTGTTAATCTAGATCCTTATATTTCTTGCTTTATAGTTAGTGGTATTGAGGCAGTTACTCTTATGTTTGCTGACATGTAGGACTTTCTTTCATGTACATCACGTGGCAAAGAGGTAGTTTTAATAATTTACATTCAGAGGTCCTAGAGTAGAAATGTATCCTGGGGGAGGGGAGATTTAAGGTTTTGGATGAGACGTGCCAAACTACATTTTGTGCAGAAGCTTTGAATTTCAATATCATAGTACCTTGGGACACATGCACTGAAAATAATTGTCTACAAATACAGTATGAGAAAGTAGACAATTGCACAAGTTTGAAATTCTCCAATATTAGCCCCATCGCCTTGCATGGTGCACCATTGTATTTGCAGTACTTATGGGGCACTCTTGCTTTGTGACAAGGGAAAAGGACGTTTTAAGGTCACTGGAAAAAAAAAACCTTTCAAATTAGAATTGTAACTCACTAATATCATTAGATGTTTTGTATGTGGATGGACCTAAAAAACAGTCTGGTGCACCCAATCCTATTAAAAACGAACATAATACTGACTACAAAGCCATAAACCGAACTCACCTCTCCACTCCCCCAAACCATGATTTCATTTGAATGGTATTAATTATAATTAGTACTATATTGCACCCTGCAGCTTGGAATTTTTGGGGGAATATTATCTGTTGCATTGCCTCACTTTTACCTATCTTGCAGAAATTGCATAGTCAATGCATCTTTATTTTCACATATATTTATTTATTTATTAAATTAATTATTAAATTTCCGATTCCCTCTATATACAATCCATAATACTTAACAGTAAGTAATTCTGATTGCCGTATATGTATACAGTAGTAACAATTAGTTTACTAATGATGTACTAATGATTTTACAGACTGAAGAAAACACTGAATTGTAAAAAGGGCCAAGGGCAGTTATTAAAAAAAAAAAAGTCAATATATTTTCTTTTTCATGATGATATTTTTATTTACTACTTTGTTGTATGTGCTGTTCTAGAAGGAGAACTATGTTAACTTTCACCTGTCATATGTGAATTAATGCTTTTACACCCTGAATGATGTGTTTGGTTCAGCAGGTGGTGAAATTTGCACATTGAACTAAAAATACAACACTGAGGTGTATTACAATAGCATAAAGTGCAACAAATAAATAAATAAAAATAACAAGAACGTTGCTTGTTCCAGGCACTCAGGATACTGATTTGTTTATCTCTCGAGTGCATAATCTAGCGGTATGACATGCAAGACGTTGTGCTGATGGAGTGCACAAAAGGGGGGAAATATACAGACTGGGATCAGAACAATATAAGACACTGGTAAAACAAAACAGACATTAATGATCAAGGGAGTGTGTAAAGAATAGACCTAAAGCAGGAGATGAAGAAAACAGAAAGGATATTGGGGGAACTACAGTGTAATAATCTAAATGATTTACACTTCTTAGGCTCCTGGCATCCATTTGGTTAAAAAAAAATATAATAAATTGGAAGCCTTATATGTCTCCTTAGGCTATTTAAAGAGTGAAGCTACATCAGTGTAATTGTTGCTCAGTAAGACTGAGTGCATCTTCTATGTACACAAATGTTATCACTGTTTTTACAGAAGCTAATTGTGTGTGTGTGTGTGTGTGTGTGTGTGTGTGTGTGTGTGTGTGTGTGTGTGTGTGTGTGTTTGTGTTTGTTTTAGATAATTTACAATGGTTTTTCCAGAGTTCTGATTGATTGGCATAATCTTCTTTATTGCCTCAAAGGTCCAAAAGGACTATTCACACTCACAGCTCTACTTTAACTGCGCAGCAAGATGGGAGAAAGCAGGCTTTACTTTTCTTCTTTATAGATTGATCTCTACTCACTCTCTTCAAAGAAGCTTAGTGCAGGTCTAAATCCAAAGCTTCATTTTGCTCTCGTTTTTCTCATCTGTATCACCTTTGATCCCAAGGCCCTTAAACGTACCCTACTTCAAGTCTTTAAATGTGGCACACTGGCTGTTGAGATTAGCACATCATGCTAAGCTTCAGCTAACAGTTGATCATTTTCTTTTACCGACTGGCCTGTTGGTTGAAGGCTTGATAATATAACGACAGTCAAAAAAAAACATTCTTTCTGATCAATGATTCTGTCACTAATCAACCATAAAACCATGTGCTTTAGTTAACTCTTGCTGTTTTGCTAACTAGAAAATGATGTAGTTTTAGCACACTACTTATTGCAGCTCAGTGTGGAGAAAGGATCATCAGGACCAAGTTTCTTGACACCCAAGCAAGCCCAGCGATCGAACCCAACATCAAAGCATAACCGTCAAGCTGAGCTTTGTGCCGCAAATACCACGAAGGTCTGCTAGAGCTCTTGCATTAATAATTGACGTTCGGCTTGCTCTGCAGCATGTTGTGGCAAGGTCCTGATCTTGAAGGTTTGCTCTGTTAAATGTCAAATTGTACCTCTTGTCCAAGGATTCATCATGTCGTGGCTTGACTGCTTCAACTTGAGAATGGCTCAACTTGGATTCCTGTGCAAGTTCTCGCACAAAGTCTATGAACTCTCAATTGTCCGAAGAACATATGAAATACTAAATACAACCACTTCCCATTTGATTACTGGACTACTAGGATTCTGTAATATCTGTGTCGTGATTTCGTCATTTCATTTCATACAAAAAAAGGCAAATCTTAGTTTGTAAACGGCTCTACAAATGAGACTTAATTTGCTTAACTGATGCTTAACTTAATCACCACAAAAGAAAAATGATCAATAATTAAATCCAAGCAATTCCATTGGACTCCTATTGAACTTGGAGTCAGAGCTTGCTTTGCAGCACATTATATCAAAGACCTGATCTTGATGGTATGCTTGGTATAATACATTTTATTGTACTTATTCCAGGACTCATTTTTACTAGCTGGTCCAATTAAACCACAGAAGGTGATTCATGTTGAAACTTCACAACTTAATTTGCTCTTCAGATTAGCTCACAAACTTCAGTAGATGCCTGGCTCCAAACTATTGGAAGTTCCCCAGTATGATACTATGAATCTTATCTATGGGACTACCTGGATGCTGTAATTAGTGGCTATTATTAGGCTGAAAGGAAAGAGTGATGATTGCTTTAAGGTGAGTGTTTTGTAGCAGTCCATACCACCTTTCACTTCAGCTATTGTGCGTATATATATATATATATCGAATATATATATATATATATATATATATATATATATATATATATATATATATATATATATATATATATATGCACTTTTTTTGTGTGTGTGTAAAAAAAAGCAATTTGACTAAATTAAAGGCTATCTAGACTTATAATGGAAAAGAAGCATACCACATACATAGTGCATAATTCAATTATAGCTTATCTGTCTTTTGTCATTTATTGTATGTATAAAAAGCTTATAGCTGTGTTCTGTATTTCGTAGGGCTAATAGATTTTCATATGATAACTATTTTGACCCTTTGACACTCCTGGTGTCTAACATATTTCTTTTTGACGTCAAAACATGCGCAGTGCAAGAGATCATCCCTGCTACAGGAGATGACATGTAGCAGGGATGGCCTAGAATTTACACTGTAAAGTCATGCGTGTTGAATTAGCAATTAAATGGCTTAGAGTACATGCTCAGTATCATACTAAAGAGACATTTATGGTTTGTGACTGTCAAAGCAGGTGCTTCATCTTGTAGACCGGTGGGGTGTCCATTCTTTTTCCACAAAGGGCCAATGTGTGTGATGCTTTTCATTCCAAACCAAACAAGTTCTCACCATAGTCTACGTGTATAAATCAAACGATTTTTATTTTCAATGCACTTCAGGTGTGGCCCTTGATTGGTTAGAACAAAAACCCGTTTCCACACTGGCCCTAGACAGATAGACACAGGAGAACGAAGAGTCCACTGTAATTCTGTTACAAGAACCATTTTTTACTATAGCACAACACAACTAAAACTATATATATATATATATATATATATATATATATATATATATATATATATATATATATATATATATATATATATATATATATATGTTCTCTTAGAAGTATATGTTATCCTGACAAAGGGGATACTTTGGAGATCACTACGGAGCTACATGGCAAAAAAAATAACTGCACAAGGCTCTAAGTGAATGTGTTACCTCAGTTCTAATAATAATCTTCTAGGTATTCATATTTTATGTATTTTATTCAGATATTTCTCAAACCTGGTCTCGTGACTCATTAAAGCAATACATTATCATGTCACAATATACCTTTAGAAACCTAGTCCATTTCCTCTCAGAATTAAGCCTTATGAATAATTCAGGCCTGATACGAACATTATAATTCGCCCTCAGATTAATTATTTATCATTAGTGGGGGGAAAAAAAAGTCAAAAACCTGGTAGAAATATTAGTCAAAGCATTTGTAGAGAAAGTAGGCATTTAGGAAATCCATAGCATTTGAGTCTGTAAAGGGAAATGAAGGGAAGCTGCACATGTTGATGGGTGTGGGTGCAGCATAACTGGACTTATAGTTGGGAAAAAAAATTAGAGTCCTTCCTCATTAAAAGACACATCAGCTACAGGGGAATGTACTTGGTCAATTTTTTTTTGATCAGACTGCAGTGCTTTAATCAGAGCTGTAGCAAACCACATGCAATTATAGGAGGAATTTAAATTCTGCTGCTGCATTAATGTTATTAATACTACTACTATTGATTTATTCATATAGTACACATTAACTGGTAATTTTTTATTTATTTTTTGTTCATGCAAAAGAAATATTATCATCCGGTCATGTGGCAGATATACAATTCTCTCAATTATGCAGAAGAAGATCAAATGCTTCAGTTACTGTTTACATCAAACATGAGTGTAGGGGAAATGTGAACTTTGTGACTTTGGCAATGAAATGGTTGTTGGCGCCAGACTAGCTGGTTAGAGTATCTCTAGAGTTCACTGCACTGAATAAACAAACAAACAAACAAACAAACAAAAATAGCGCTACACTTCTGCTGGCAAAAATGCTGAAATTAGAAGAGAACGTGGCAGGGAAAAGAATAATCTGGGTTTGGCTGAAAGTACAATTATTTCAACTCAAATGTTCACTCGTTACAACTACGGTGAGAAGATCGAGGAATAGGAAGGAAAACATGGACGTTTGGTGAAATGGAATGAAAGTGTTGGTGGATTATTACGAAAGGCAGGATGTAATAAAGCTTGTTGAAAGTCATGAATGGACTAAGGACCATCACTAGATCACTTGGTTCACTGCTGGGAGCAGTGTGAGATGAGTGGATGAATGGAATGGGGTGTTTTGGATAAATGTGCCCACTTCGCTGGGTGATGAGTGCAGGAGGCGCTGAGAAATGGCGGTACTCTCTGACCGTGAAGCACAGCATTAATCTCAGCACCTCGGTTACTCAAAGCTACATTAGTCAGTCATAGGCGTCTGGGAGCTATTGCATGTGGAAAAGGCAGAACAGTGGCAGATATTTCACACCTGGGCTTTCAGTAGTGTCCTTCCTGAATCTATGTACTTCTTTTTAACCATCATATTCTTGGAGAAAATCTCCTAAATATAAACATACACTGCTAGAAGCAGTGCAACACTATTCACTAATGGGAATAATGTAATAATAAACACATAGAAAAATATAAAAGAAGTCAGTGAAGGCCTTTGCTGACCCTGACTATTAAATACAGTGTTTTGCACATTAACTGCATGACAGTGTTCTTCAAAGAATTCATTTAGTTTTTAAGGCATAAAGAATTTATTGCAAATGTTTTTTTTCAAGTACCTTATCTTTATGCATTTTTTCCCTTTGCATTTCAAATTAATGCTGGTTTCATCCCTCCACCTTCACATGCAGGCACATCCAGACTGTTTGGTCTGTCTGGGTTTGTGATCTAATGTAGACTAATGATCACATAACCTGTTTCAACTGCTCCTCTACTGGAAATGTCATTTTTATAAATAGGCCTGGACAAAATGTGAACACTTAAAATAACCCAGTGACACTGCAATGCCTGTGTTCTGACACCAGGAAGAGCCCTTGAATGACAGCAAGGTAAAAGTAGATGTGATCTAAAATTAATAAAGCCATTTGAAAATGCACATCAGTGAGTGCTTAAGATGACATGACAGAACACTGACCGAGTAAAAGCATCTGTTTTGTTTTGTAGTGTATACCGGGGTATGTCAAAGAAGGATAAAAATATTCATTCATTCATTCATCTTCTACCTCTTTCTCCGATCTTCCCTCGGGTCATGGGGAGCCTCTGCCTATCTCAGGCATCTATGGGCATTAAGGCAGGATACACCCTGGATGGAAATCCAACCCATCGCAGGACACACATAAACTCACAATCACACACATTCACACACTAGTGACAATTTTCCAAAGGGCCAATCAACCTATCGTGCATGTTTTAGGAAACCGGAGAACCCGGAGAAAAACCCCCTGAGACACGGGGAGAACGGAGAGAATCCTGGAGGTGTGAGGCGAACATGCTAACCACTAAGCCACCGTGCCCACTAAAGATAAAAATATAAAATGCAATATGAAGACACAATGAAAAACAAAGGAAAAGAAACGATGTATAATTAGGGTGCTGTGTGATGGACATGTAAACAGTACAATAATACTGCAAGAAATCAGGGGCCTTGAAATTCAGAAATTTATTCAGAAACACTACCAAAAACACAGTGTGATTCGAGTTGCCTACTTTAAAAACATTCTGTAATAGAGCCATAGTTCAGTGACTCGCCTTTTCAAAACAACATCTCCTTCTTTTTTATACACATACACACATTTTCATACACATACATGATGGTTGCTTATCAGACCAGAGAACCAATAGAGATCAGACACTATGCTATTTATTCATTTTTTTATTTTTTTTATTTACACTTTCTGTTCTGATTATTGAAGTGACAATATGATACCGTGTTATCCCTGTGCCTGCACTTAAATAAAAACATCTTAGGTTTGAATGTTTCACTGATATGGTGTTGTTGTTTTTTCCCCCCATCATTCACATCCTGTCTGAGAACAAAAATAGTTCAAACTAATACCTGCACAACCACTTATTTGCCTAACCAAATAGCAATTCACCAGGATTAACCAACAAATCATTTTTCTTCTGGCACATGTGACCCATGTGTGTTGTTCTCCAACCGACCCTTTACTCCATAGTCCCTTAATAAATTCCTTCGCTTTTCATATCCTGGACAAAGTTCATCAGCCTGATAATTACTGTTTTGCTGTTTAATTTCGGTGACACAGACTCAAAGCAATTAC
This sequence comes from Kryptopterus vitreolus, assembly GCA_030449085.1. Lineage (NCBI taxonomy): Eukaryota > Metazoa > Chordata > Actinopteri > Siluriformes > Siluridae > Kryptopterus > Kryptopterus vitreolus. The sequence continues at coordinate 7,746,883 of JACRUU010000020.1, forward strand.
ACAAGCTATTATTGTAAGCTCTTAGAATATTGCATTGATGTGTGTGCCAGAGCGTGGGTGGACTTGGATGCATCTAGATCGTTCCACAATAGGCTGGGTGTTAATGGATGGATAGGACTGTTAGAAGCTACTGAATCTCAACCAAGAGTCACTTTTGTGGATGAAAATATGGCTTACGAATTCCTATCACCTGTTTAGCAATGCATCTGAGGAGATTCACTGAGCAACGACACCTGTTATAAATTTCCCAATTCACAAGTTGAGTTAATGATGAATTAAGTGTGAACACCTTGGCAAAATCCAGCGTGATATATTAACATTTAGAGCGCTTGTTCATGTGAACCAACTTCTTCAAACACAATTTTTGTGTTAATTTAATTTAAGCTTATAAGTGCTGACTCGTCATTGTGTAAATGAAGGTTATTGGAAAGCTGTCACAAAAACAACACTTTGTAAACTTTTCTCATAGTTTCCTGTTAACTACGAACTTGTTATTTTCCTGCTGGTGTGTCAGCAAGATTCAAAAAGTTCACACAAAAACACTATACTGCAATATAACATCACACCCTCATGGTGTCTGTATACAACACGTATGTTGTTTTTTCTTTAAATATTTATATTAGGGTTTCAATTCTGCCCTAATATAAATATGAAATGTCAAATTAACACGCTAATAACGATTTTACACCTACTAGCTAAGCATTCACATCCAGTATGAGTTACTCACTATATTACTGTTTATGACCATATGTAACCTAAATGTAACACCAATTTATAGGAAGCAACCAAAACCAGATCATAATTCTTAAAGGAGCCACGTACCATATTTGCCAGTTGAAACAATCACTAAAAAATTTGCATAGAAATTCACAAGAAATTGATATTAAAAGAATAATTTCCAGTGTAAAATAAAAGATTAAATAATCAATAGCTTTTTTTATTAAAGGGAGAGATTTTGGGTGGAATTTATATAATTATGACATTAGAGTATGGATTATTATGACATTAGTTAGAGTATTAAGTAATTTATTACACACTGAAAACATGTGATTAATGTCCGATTAACCAACTCGTGGCAATTGTATCAATTAATCGTGATCCAATATTTTAATCTATTGGCAGCTCTAATTTATATACTGCTTTATACAATGTATATCTATATATTAATTCAATTGTAATGTACAGTTTGCTAACCGTGCTGCTATAATACATGCATTTCTTTCTGGAATGGATTGAACGAACAACTGATTGATCGACCATTCATCTATCTATTTACATTTACATTTACAGTATTTAGCAGACGCCCTTATCCAGGGCGACGTACAAATAGTGCTTTAGGTCTCCATCTAATTAATACAACCTTAAGGTACACAATAAACATAGACACAGTTGAGTTTTTTTTTTTTTAATGGTTTCCTGGTTCATTCCACCACCTCGGTGCCAGAACAGGGAAGAGCCTTGAGCTGATCTTACCTCTTACCCTAAGAGAAGATGGAACCAGGTGAGATATCTATCTATCTATCTATCTGTCTGTCTGTCTGTCTGTCTGTCTGTCTGTCTGTCTGTCTGTCTGTCTGTCTGTCTGTCTATCTATCTATCTATCTATCTATCTGTCTGACTTTCTGCTGTCAATCTATGGATTTCCCTAGCTGAACATTCACAAATGCTTAAGGAGTTCAAATATTAGCATACATTTATATTTGTTACAGGGTTTAAAGATTTCTAACCTACAGTTGATAGTTTTACTGTAGTTGAAGAGAATCTCTACTGCTTGCTCAGTCACTTTAGTTAGAAAAGACCGGGAAAAGCTGTCAAAGAACAGGATTTCTTGAACCACAATTTCAGCCAGCCCAATGCAGCTCTCATGCAAAACAGTAACATCGAACAAAGAATGTATCATACTGCCTGAAAAATATGACAGCTCAGTAGGTAAATGTAAAATAGGAAATAATATTCAAAAAAATTATTAAATACCCTGCTCTCACCCCCCCCCTTACCCTGTCACCATTTCACATTACTGATAAGCAGATAAGGAGATTGTTATCCGTTCTGCCCTGAATAGCAGAGCACTCTCTGCTGAGCCTTCTCAGCAACCTCGAGCCAATCCTACTCACAATTCAAGCAGTGTTTCTTTAGGTGTTTGATCAACTCTGCTTGAGGGAGGAATGAGGGGGTAGCCACTGATGTTAAAGCACACGACAGAGCCTGTGAGAGAGACTACCCACTGCAGGAAGTTTCAAAACAGTGCAAAGCAGGAGGCACAATGATATGCTGCAAATGCGCTTCGCATGCAAGACATCCTTGCTGTCTGTATGTTTCAGTAAACAAACCGTGGGTCAGATATCCTCTTCCTAAAGTCAAACTTTGGGTGTTATTTCCAATGAATCCATTAACGCTGCATGCAGTAGTTTCCTTGTGGTATTTAAAAGCTGTAGGGAAATATCAATTCAATCTTAAGTGCTTTCTACTGAACTATTAAGGACAAATATCAGTAATAAAGGAAATAGAAAATTCATATTAGTGATATGAGAGGTTTCTGCTAATTTTCAACAAACAGGCCTAGATTGCCCTACTCTGAGATAGGTGGTATTTAAATATGGTTTAGCTCACCAGAGTTTGAGGTAACCAAAAAGTTAATTAAGGTTTAATCAAGGATTATTTATGTGTATATTGTAGTGTTCTGGAGACAATAACCAGTTATACACAGTGAACGCTTTATTTCAGCTTTCTCCGGGTTATTGTTCTGGCCATAACCCACGCCGAACATACACGCAACAAGTCTGGTAACATGAACTCAACAACTCCCAATTGCCTGAACTCGCCACCCACTTAGAACCTGTTCTCTCTAACCCCACCCCTTTTTCCTGGTCATCTGAACACTTTAAACCCTTATTTCAGAACTAACTGAACTCTTCACTCTTCACAACAGTAATAACATTACCCTATATATCAACAATGCTAGTTTATTCAATAATAGAAAGTGGAATCAAACCATATTTTGCCATTAGAATAGCCTTGATATGTCACATTATAGTGAAATTGTTTCTTCGCATATTCCAGCTTGATTTGGAAGCTGGGGTCAGAACACAGGGTCAGTCAGACTACAGCACCCCCTGGAGTGCAGAGGGTTAAGAGCCCATGAGAGGTATCTTGGCGATACCGATCAATAGCCCTTAACCTCTGAGCTCCTCGCCTCCCCATTATTATGAATAGGGGTCATACTGACCTTCTGTGCATTCATGAACTTCACCACATTTGGTAAGTGCTAACTATACCAAACTATATACAACTGGGAGGTGTTAGCCCATTGGTTAAGGTGTTGGACTCTGGAACAAAAGATCACAGGTTCAAACCCCATGACCACCAAGCTGCCACTAGTGGGCCCTTCAGCTAGGCTCTTAACCTTCACTTGCTTAGTTGTAAGTTGCTCAGGATAAGGGCGCTGCCAAATGAAATGCTGCAAATGTAAATGTAAATATCTTAGAAACAATCATATCTTTAGATTTTGTCCTGCCTCTTAGACACCAATGTTGAGAAGTGTATAGCTTCCTTATATATCACACCCCTTAGGAAGTGGCATGGTTACCATATAATAAAATATGCATTAATTTGTCAATGAGTTTTATATCCATGATTTACTACCGAGTATTTATTTTGATATGGCATGTAAGTAAAGAAGAAGAAAGCTTTTTACAGAAGGCAATGTCAGCCATGATACAGGATCCTTGGATCAGAAAGGTTCAAGGTTCCAACTTGAACAGACGGATAAAATGCTGTGGCTTGAACTCGTAATTTTCCATTCAGTAGACTTGCCATTGCCTGGAGTTATAGTGTTGCAGGAAAGCAAAAATACCAGTACAAAACTCAATACATACACATAACTCATGGATCTGTTGTTTACTAAAGCAATATATATATAAAACATTTAAAAATGTTTTCTTTTGGCCATGTTTTATGTACAATGCTATTGATTTCTGACCCATTATTGGTATTTGCTTGTAATACGATAATCACTAGATGTGATATTGTCTATTTTTAGACACAATAGCAGGTTTTCAAGCCTTCATTATTTAGATTTAGATGATGTTTTGGTTCATTTAGCAGGATGAATTTGATAAATGACACAGATGGGCTATGCTTTTTTTTTGTGCTTGTGTATGTGTGTGTGGAAGGGGGTATTGGGGGGTAAGTGCTAATTAAGCACACAATCATGTGTTTAATCACCTATGATGAACTGACCTCTTGTTCATGGATTTTTAAATCCATTCCTCTCATTTCCCTTTTGTGTTATTTCCTGAACACATCGTCTGGATTCTTTACACTTGCAGATCAGTGCATCTGAATTTTCCAGGCTTGTGGTGACTGATTTGGACGCAAGCTGTGCAAGTTAATTGCTGAAAGGGAGACATAGCAACTCTTTGATTATAAAGGCAGACCTCCAAAATGCAAAACAGCAATCATAAAACAAATACTGTATATTCCTCCACTTATGCCGTGTGTCATAATTTCAATCAAGTAGCAACCTTACCGAATAATGTATGGTCTTGTGTACGCATGGGAGCGAGAGACACAGAAAGCAAGCGAGTAAGAGGGGTAATACTATATAGTATGTACTTATGTATACGTTTTGTTTCCACATAACTCCCATCTGCACAAGTGCAAAGAGAAATGTTCCTATTGGAATCGTAAAGAAAGTGGAATGAAGCTTTCAGTTAATTGCTTAGTGGGCTGTGAGCTCATGCCAGCTAGTCATCATTTAATGTTCTGTAGCGTTAATGATGTACATTTCCACTCATCACACTTAATGGTGCCCTCCATTGGCCTAAGCAGCCCTTGATCTCCAGCTGTACATCAAATAGACCTCTTTCAACTATATAACATATGGTTATATAGTGAAACATTTGAATTAATCATGAACACTATTCTTTCTCTTGTTTCATTTCATTTGTATTTTGTTCTTTAACTGATTAAACTAATCAAAACTTCTGTATTTCTGTTCACAACAAGGATATACATACAGCAGTGGTGGTCCGTCAAGGCCTGCAAGGCCTTCTCTGCTGGCCTAAGAAATATCTGAATAACAAACTGATATTATTTATATTTTGTCCATCAGTACTTATTCAATAAGTCCAAATGGTCTATTCGCTTCCTTTCATATCCGCCATAAGCAAATGTCGTTGCTTTTTCGATGCTTGTGCAGCTTCCAGACATGTATTTTCATATTAAAGCATTTAACCAATCACATTTCAGCCATCATTTGTTGCCAGGCAGTCAAAGTCAGAGAAGTCTGCCCATAGGCCTTCACAATCCATTCTGCAGGCACCTATAACAAAGAATAAACGTTGATGAAACTGCTGCTTCAACCAATCAGATTTTGAGTTGGTGTCACCAGCGCCCTCTAGCAGGCATATGACATCACAGTATTCACAGCTGTTTATTGGATAGTCTAGATTGGGTCCAATTTAGCTATTTTTGCCGCCCCCTAATGGCTGAAGGAGAAGAAAAACAGATTAAATTGCAGATTTACTTTCAAGGCCGTTTTCAAGTCGAACTTTTCAAGAAAATCCGGACATTGTTAAGAAAGTTTGGAGAACTCCGAAGCTCACCTGTCACGACCAGGAAGAGGATTTGTCCGCCTCTTTCACGTTAGCAACTGGTTTTGAGGAAAGAGAGGAGGATGGATTTTGTTTACAAACAATTCGATTTTTGGTGAGTAAAATGCTGCTGTTTTCCTAAATAATATTGCAAGTTTATTATTGATGTTTCTTATGTGGGTCACGGCTGGACCTGCAGTAGATTTTAAACTGAATTTCTGCATATTACGATGGTTTATATAACCATCAGTTCAGACAGAGAACTACTGAAGGCCTAGTTGTGAAATGCACGGTCCGCTACTGACGTACAGTATGGGTCAACTATATCTAGCAATCAAGTTAGCTTCACACAAGGTAATCCTTTTGATTCTTATAGTGTAGTAACTTTTACATCTTACTTAAGATTGAATGTTTCTCTCTCGTGATTGGCTGCGGGTCCCTTTGACATATTTGAGTATCAGTACATCAAGCAGTATATTTTTTTTGTTATGTGCGTTTACTAATGTCCCACTAAATTCAAACCAAAACCCATGGCACAACAGAAATTGTCAGAAATTGTCAGGGTATAACTGGCATAATAAATAAAAAAAATGCTACTTTATTCAGCTCTTTAATGATATAGCTGAATTGTAGTGCATAGAAGGCTTCAGATTTCAGTAACACACACGTCAAACACCTTAAAGGAGGAAATTGTCTGACATTGATAGCAGATTAGATGTTGGTACCAGAAGGAACGGGTGTTACACATGATGGCAAACAGGCTACACCAGCAAAAACAAGGGTTTTCTCTCTGTTTTTCTCTTTGACAGGAACATTTGCTTACACTTATGAAGTGTGTCTGTATGAGAGCATAGGTTATGCTTCTAGCTAATTGGACATGTACATGATTGACCAAAGGGTACAAGTATCCTTGTTAAAGCAGCCTCTTCTAATACCGTTTTAACAAATTATATAGCTTATACAGATCCTCTGTGCAGGCCAGCTGTTTGCAGCTTCTATTGTATCTTGTTTTTTCTTTTTTCAATAGAGGTTTCCACTGTCTACAGCCCCACTGTCAATTGTTTTGTGTGCCGCTTTTCATAATTGATCATATCTCCATCTCACACTTCAGTTGCCATGAATATTTGCTCCTGTCGCTTTTCATTTAGCACAAACTAATGAAACTCTTATTGTGTCTGAGAATTCTTTCTTTATTTATTGTAAACGTAATCATCTCAATAGATTATGACGGCATGAAACCAGCTTTGTAAATGTTACTTACAGCACTTTCCAGCGCGGTTTATAAATGTTACCTCGTTTCCTTAATTACATATTCTACTTACTTTATAATATTTGAACAATATTATTTTTGTGTTAAAGGGCTATAGATCTGTTAAAATAACACACACACACACACACACACACACACACAGACACACACTTTAGACAGCAGCTGGCAAGTGGTCGTTTATTGTTTGTGTAACTTCAGTGTTTGTGTAATTGAATCTGGTGCTATAGACTGTACTATTTCTGATGGGACAAAAATCCACCAAGGACCGAAGGCTATATGACATTTTTCCAAATTAAAGTTCTGGTTTATTTCATTTTAAAAAACGATTAAACAAATAAATAGAAAACATGACTCTGTAATCAACTTTACCAGTGACTTCAGTGAAATAGTACAATGAGAAATAATCCAGTTTATTGTTCAATAAATTTTATGTACATTTGATTTGAATTCTTGAATTGATTTTCACTTGTATAGCAGTTTTAACAATGGACATTGTCTCATGGCAACATACACACACAATGCCATAATAAAGAATGAATACGATTGTTCTTGATAATTGTAAGTTCGGCCCTAATGAGTAAGCCAATGGTGACTTTGGCAAAGAAAAACTCCATGAGAAGACATTGTACAAGAAGCATAACAATCCAAATTCTCAAAGCTTCTCTGCTCCTCCATAATTTCATGAATCCCTCCGGCTGTTGATGAAAGAGAGACATGAACCTGATCACCCCCCCCCATTCTTCCCTTTCTTTCATATGTAGCATGGAGGCTAAATAAAAGATCACCATGTGCCAAAGGTGGCCCACAGGTCTTAGTTTGGGCCTATTTTACTTGCTGGCTTTGATATTATTTCATAAAATATTTCTATCTATCTATCTATCTATCTATCTATCTATCTGTCGGTCTGTCTGTCTGTCTGTCTGTCTGTCTGTCTGTCTGTCTGTCTGTCGTTTAGTAGCTGGCTGGATGGCTGTTTTTCTGCCTGTCTGTATGTCCTTTTTTTTTTTTTTTTACATAATTCCTTTTAATATATAATCAGCATTGTTTCATTGCTTTTGCATTCTTGTTCTATGAATCAAATACATTTTTTATAGCATATCAAAGCATTCCTCAGTGTCTGAAGCGAAAACCGTGCCCTTATTGAGAAAAAAACAAACGATTAACTGTGAAAGCAATGATAAGATAAGAGCCTTTATTAAAATAAAAGTTGTAAAAATGTCTACAACATATATTTAGAAAATAATGATCCTATCAATGATCCTGATATTTTTTTTAATGTATTTTTTTGTTTATTTATTTTGCATGATATGATATTTGGTAGATTCATCACGGTATGTCAAGAATGTACTTGTCTGAAACAAGAAAACAAGAATTTATGTGTATTCTTACCTCCTTCGGGGAAGAAAGAGCTTTATTTCTGTGTATTTTTAATGCTATTTGCATTAAGCGTATACAAACTATCGTCGGGGCATGTGTGTTGTGATAAACTCTGAATATGAAAGTTTATCTTACTCTACCTGCTGTGTTCGTGTTCTGTGTCTCCAGCTTTTAGCTGCCATCCTTCTGTTTATTCCCATTTGGTTTCTTATCTTGGTGAAAACCCAAAGCAGTTTAGTCAGTTCATTCAAGTCCATCAAGTTTAGGAATTATTCTCTCCAGGTCATAAACTAATACACTTCCCATAGATGTCATTTTGTACATTCAAAAAGTCAGATTATGTGCTCTGTGTGTTTGTTTGTTTGTTTGTTTTTTAATATGAATTAAGAAGCTCTTCAGGAAAAATCTGAGTATTGTGAGAATCTGTGCAGTATTCAAGCACCAGTAATACTTCAGTTCATCAGTGAATTGGACAAATGAAAGAGTCTCCCCTATGCTTAATGTTTCAATGCTGAGCAAGATAAAGATTGAAGCAGTACATGTTGGAAAGAGATAAGGTTCTAACCCCTCCAGTGCTATTATGATTTGCATAAGGAATCACTTTAACCCTTTCAGCATAAGACCCAATATCAACAGTGCTCTCACCGGGAAAGCCTTGTTCGCAAATCGTAATTAGAAATGAATCTCTTCGACAAAGATAACTCTTGATCTTATTATCAATTCATCATCTTTTTAAGGATGGTCTCTTTTTTTCCTTTAAGGCACATATTCGTTTGCACTTTAACTGCATTGTGTACAGTAGAAATGGATATGAAAGCACACAATCCATGCAAAGTTAATGTTAAATGCTTGAAAATCGGGTTTTTCCAAGTCTTAAATATATATTAGACTTGTACCAGATAGAGCCTTATTTCACATTTGTCTGAATAGTTAAATAAATACATCAGAATGCATTAAATACATTAGATCATTTATTTTCCACAGCCAGAGAATTTAAGAGAATGTTCTGGTTCGAGTATCAGAATATTGAGCATTCTTCTCAACAGTAAAGAGCGGCATCTGCATTCTGATTGATCCTCGTCCTCGGTAAAATACAATTTCATCAATTATTGTGAGTGCTCTCTGATAGTATCTACCAGCGTGCATGATCAGGATTTGTTATGAACCCTTGTGATGACTAGTCCTGGAGGAAATCCCCCTGGTGGTTCATAAGAAAAAGGAAGCATAATTAAAGCTATATGTAGTAATGGTTCTGTGTAAAGGACTCCTAGGTCACATGTCATCTGGGTTGTTCAAGTATTATGATATGTATACACTTTTTATTCATTTTCTGAGCCATTCCTGGCCCAGATGAAGTCTGTCACACTCCAGGCAGAGATAGATGTGATGCTGTACTGTATATGGGGGCAGATGCTGAGGTTTTTTTGACTGATTGGTTGCATTTACTGTTATTCAGTGTCCCTGCCTGGGCGACTGTATCTCTGCATGGATGACATCCTGGATAAAGAGACTTTGCCAGGATCTGGCATGTGCCACGGTCACACATTCAAGCCGCAGGGGAACGGAAATAACCAACAAGTCATCCAGGAGATTGCAATTCAAAAGCAGCGGAGTCACATTACTGCTAGGAGAATTACAGAAAGAGAGAGAAAAATGGAAAGATGGTGAACGAATGGTAGCACATTCATCAGAGCTATCATTTATTCATCTGAAAGGCAGCAAAGAGATCAGTCTACCTGGAAACTTGAGCAACCTTAAGAACAAAAATCAGTGACGGAGGTTCGAGGAGGAAAAAACGCTTTTTAATTTTGTCTGGATCTGTTTTTTTTTTTTTTTTACAAATGATCCAGGTCAGGATTTACTTTCACATTTTTTTTTAATTGCCTGTTATTAGTTAGAGTAAAATCAAGAGATAAAATGATGAGTAGTGCAAGCATAGGAAGTGGAAAGATAAAATAAAATATTTAGTAAGTTAAAAAAAGTATGTATTAAAAAACAGTTTTTTTTATTAATAGATTAGACTGTATCTGATGGACTGATGGTGATTCTGAAATCTGTACTTGCAGGCCTGTTTCAAGCCTATTTGAACACCCTAGCAAAGATACCAAATAGATCCCCAATGGTGTCCCAGTGGCCCCTGCTGCCCCTGTCACAGCCCATTGTTCCTCCTTGCCCTGTTGCTCTCTCTCTCTCTCTCTCTCTCTCTCTCTCTCTCTCTCTCTCTCTCTCTCTCTCTCTCTATCTCTCTCTCTCTCTCTCTCTCTCTCTCTCTCTCTCTCTCTCTCTCTCTCTCTCCCTGTTATCCATAGCGTCCTGCTCCGTGCCAGGACAAGGACCTTACTGTATTGATGGACTATTGTTTGTTCCTAACCTGTCTCTTTTTCCCCTCGTTCCAGTTTGTTCCGTTTCCGTCTGGTCCCGGTCCCGTCCGTTCCTGTGATCTCCTTCCCTCCGCCGGTTCCGTCCGCTTCTGGGTTGTTCCGTTTCCGTCTGGTCCCGGTCCTGTCCGTTCCTGTGATCTCCTTCCCTCTGCCTATTCTGTCCGCTCCCAGTCAACCTGTGTGCTTTTTTCAGTTCCTGTTTCTGATCCTCGGTTGTTTAAATAAAGACTCTGTTTTGCATCTTCAGTCTGCTCGTCTGTCCATACCGAGCCGTAACAACCTCACTTCAGACATCTTTCTGCCATCTTGCCCTATTGACGATGGCTCACAACTTTACCACAGGCATGTCTGTCACCCTGTTCCACCCTATGGAGGACGTCACATCTCCTGCCAATTGTGCTAAAGTGTCAGCCCAGGGGGCTTAATCAGCATAAACACACCATGTATAATTCTCATGCATGAGAATTTCTTTCAAGGACTTTCTTTCATCACTCACCTTTTCTCACTTTCATTCCCATTTATATATTCGTTTTCTTAATTACACACACAAACACTCACAGATCGACTTTGCAAACATTGATAAGACCAAGCTCCTTGAGGTGATCAAGTTCTGTTATATTGGCTTGCTATTTCTTTGTCTTCTTTGCTTATTATTACTATTATTATTATTATTTGTCTGCTCTAGTCTATCTGACCACAGGACCACGTAAATGGTTTCTCAATGAATTGTCTCCCTTCAACAATATAGCCACCAATCAGGCATAATATTATGAACACCTGCCTAACACTCTGTTGGTCCCCGCCTTTTGCTGCCAAAACACTCTTGGCTCATTAACTTTCGTTTGAGCCTTCAATCATTGAGGCCTGGCTGTCCATGGCCTGGTGCCGGTTCATCACTATTTCTACCATGGACCACTTTTAAAAGATACTGACAACTGCAGACCAGCAACACTCTACAAAAGCTGCAGGACGTCATCTAGCCTTCATAAGGGGGAGGGCATAGCTCAGTGGTCTAAGGTGCTATTCAGAAGGTCGGAGGTTCGAGCCCTTTCAAAAACAAGCTGGGATATGCAAAGAAACAATTTCACTGTCCTGTCACGTACAGTATATGTGACAAATAAAGGCTATTCTATTCAATTTCCCTTCCCTTCTCCATGAAATGATTAAGAGATTAGAAATTAGCAATTGATAAATACAGTAAGTATTACAAACAGTATTACTGTAACTATAATGTGAATGAGGAAACTGACCTTCATATCAAGGTGATGTATATTTTAAGTAGACATGTTGTTCTGTTAACTTTTCATGGTCCTGCTGTTTCCTTGAAAGTCATAGTGTAACTGTAGGCTATCACTACTGTAATACTGTAATTGACAAAAAAAAAGAATCATACACTCACAGCAACCACTGACATCCATCCTAGCAAGTAGCTTTCTTTTATAACCCCGCATACTCTCAAGGACAAGCAGCTGAAATGCTGAGTCTAACATTTCCTGCTTGTTTCCCGTTCAGCTCTTCTAACTTTTTTTTTTCCCCAAGACTTATATATGATATAATGCACTGGTCTAGTCAGCAGACATCCAGCATTCTGCTGCACATGAGAAATGTGCTGACACCAGTGAGCCCAGACTGCATTTCGAAATGCGCTCCGGCATTGTGACTCAGGTTTGAGATGCTAATATTTCCAATAAAACTATACTAGCTGCCATGCAAATGTCACTAAACCAGAACTTTAAAACGCCTGAAAGTTCTGATGAAGCAGTGATGATCTGAATAGTCTTTCTGGAACTCGTTCTGTTACGGCCCACACACACATCTTTTGTGTGGAGCACTAGGGCTCGACCTTTAACAAGCCATATTAGCATAAGTGCCTGTATGAGTTCGGCCTCTGATCTTGAATGTGTTACGGGGCTGCTCCGTTTCACTGAAGGTGGACTAGATTAACTAAGTACTCCCTGGGGCTGATTAGTGAATAAGACCCCACAACATGTGCACTTTAGAGAGTAACACTTATGTTCAGATTATATAAATAGTACATTTTCAAGCACTATTACAAGGCTGTGTGATGTATTCTCTAAAGGTATTTGTAAATGTGGCTGCATATTTTATGTATATATGAACATACTTTAAATACTAACAAAGAGAAACCGATTTGTTGTTACAAACTCAAGGCTACTGGTAAAGTTTTATTTGTTACTGATGACATGTCTAAGAATAAAAAAAGTACATTTAGACCCCTTACATTTTTATTTAAACCTGTACTTTAATGAAACCGAAGCCAATCAAACAAATATGATGGGTTTATCACAATCCTTTTGTCAATCAAGTTTGTCAATGTAGGTGACAAAACTTTCAATAATTTGTTATTTGCAGTTCAAATGTGTGTACATGTGTGTAATAAACCAGCAGATTGCATGGATGCCTGTAAGGATGAGCACCCCAGTAAATGTCCCAATATGTTGGATCTATTAAACACTATAAAATACGGCCTCTTCAGCAGGGATGCCTGTAAGGATGAGTACCATAGTAATTCAAGCCTTGGTATCATCAAGCTGGTACACTTGGGCCTCTTCAGCAGGGATGCCTGTAAGGATGAGTACCCTAGTAATTGTTTCAGTATTTTGGATTTAGCAAAAGACTATGAACTTTTAGAAAAACTGTAAAATCAGGCCTCTTCATTGCCTCCCTAGACAACATGAACTCTATAAAAAAAAAAAAAGCATGCTGAGATAAGTTTTGCTATCAGTTACCTCCAGGTGGTAGCTTGGTGGTTAAAGCTTTGGATCACTAATAAGAAGGTTAAAAGTTCAAGCCTTGGTATCATCAAGCTGGCACACTTGGGCTATTGAGCAATGCCCTTGACCCTCAGTACTGCAGGGGTGCTGAAATATTGTTGAGCCCCTCTTCCTATCATTGCCAGGATATGCAACAAAAAATTCTCTCTGCCGCACAAAAGAATACATGGGACCAGTGTAAAGCACCTTTCTTTCTTTCTATAATAATTGGCATTGAATTGGCTAGATATAAATGGACTGATAAACAATAGTAGATATTCCATTTACTTCTAATTAATTTATTAAACAACATATGCACATTATTCACATGTTCCATTTTTAAAATAAATAAATAATCAATTATTCATAATACATTTACCAGACAAGATCTTTTTTCCATTAGGTTAAGCAAACTTATTGTCTTCTATATATTCATTCATTCATCTTCTTCCGCTTTATGCAATCTTCCCTCGGGTCATGTGGAGCCTGTGCCTATTTCAGGCGTCTATGGGCAGGATACACCCTGGATGGAATGCCAAACCCATCGCACAGGGCACACACATACTCACATTCACACACACACATTCATACATACACTAGGGACAATTTTTCCAAGGTGCCAATCAACCTATCGTGCATGTTTTTGGACCGGGAGGAAACCGGAGAACCCGGAGAAAAAAACCCCTGTGGCACGGGGAGAAAATGCAAACTCCACACACACATGGCTCACACACACACATGGAATCGAACCAGGACCCTGGTGTGAGGCGAACGTGCTAACCACTGAACCACCATGCCCCTTTATATATATATATATATATATATATATATATATATATCTTATATATATATATATCCCTATATATATATATATATATATATATATATATACAGTAGATATAACTTGTTATAAATATAAGACAATATTTTAATTCAGAACAGCATGCTGTAGAAACCTTCATTAATAGTTTGAAAGTTGTCCTTAATGACTTGTTTATTTTATGAAATTGTATCTCATCATGAAAATTCTGACCTTTTCCGCAATTCCTCCTGGTGTTCCATTTCCTTTTCTTCTCCTCCTCTCAATTGTTTTTCTCTGTCCTGTTGGTCTGTCTATGTTTGTCTGTTTGTCTGTCTATATGTCTGCCTATCTATCTGCCTGTCTCGTTCTCTCTCTTTCTGTCTACTGGAACATTTCAGGCAGCTGTCAGACTATAACATTGACCTACTTCAGCACTTCAGCAGAGCTGAAATCTGCATTCGGCTCTAGACCTCCTTTTGATGGTTGCTATCATTATCACACACACACTGCCTGTGTCATTCATACCCACCTCATTAGCCTTCAGCATTTCACACAAACTTTTCATACACACACACCCACACACACACACCAATTTAATCTTTCTCGAGCAAACTACATATCAATGGAGGCCACTGAGCTAAACTGTGAGACTGTCTACAATCTTTGCTAGTGTTTGAACGTTGCTATGCAGCGGATAAAACAAGACATTCTGTTGGAAAATAATGAGGAATGAACAGGTTATGTGTTGGGCCTTGACTTTGAAACAATTATGATAAATTAAAAAAAAATATTATACAATTTAAATACATTTTCCCCCTGATTTACTAATTAATGCCATTATAAATGTAACTGTTTATAGTTATTATAATATTTAGATTTACATTTAATCGTGTAGGTTCTGTTCCCCGTGTCGTCCTAAGAATTATAAAAGACATTTCACCACCAGGCTCTCAGGTTTTCTTTCTCTTGAAATGAATACAATAAAATAAAAGCAGCCTGTCATGTTACTGAAAAACTGGAACATGAAAATGTCCTCTGCACTGAAAGGTTTCCTGAGGTTGAAAACTACTTTGCCCATTAATGTTTTCTTTCTTTTTTTACTATGAGAATTTATTTAATTACTGTAGTAAAATAATTGAAATGACTATTTGGATGTTTTTTTTCTTTTACTTCATTACACTTTAATGTGTTATATCTTTCTTTTTACTCAGTTCGGAAAAACATGCCGTTCCTCGATACTTTCAGTTGAATCCATAAATCGTTGTAAAAGAGAACCTGTCAGGTGACTAGAGCCATCGAGTTCTCAGAGTTTCTGTTCTGCGTACGTGATGTTCACAATGTGGCGTTAACAATAGAAATGTACAGAAGAATAGAACATTGAAATAATAAATTATTTAAGCATAGATCCAGTTGATCTGTATGTTTACTTTTGATATGTTTATGTTTACTGCATTCAAAAACAGGTAGTTTTGTACACAAGTACTGTTGTAAAAGGTGTACTGAAGAAATATTGAATTCATAGTCATTTTTGGTGTGTTTTTGCTTAAGTACAGGAATCGTGTACGTCAAAATATCACGATGTACAGAAAACTTGGTTTTATTTTGCAGTCTCTCAATGCATAATCCAACTCAGACACTACAGCATGCCTTCATTTGTTTGCAACTTTCCTCCCAGCAGTTAATTAAGGAATTAAGCAAGTCAAGCATCATCCTGACCTTGCCTTGTTTCCAGCAGGCTTTTAAAAGTAAATAGAGGCTTGTTGTTGACATTTAGAAGATTTTGGTCTTTTACTCTCTCTGAGTGTGTGCTTGTTTTCTAGACTCCTGGATGTTCAGAATGTGTGTATATAGCATTTATATAATAAATCATGAGCAATTTCATGACACTAAAAACCTGTAACAAGTATTCTAAAACAAAAGTGTCCAAAAACAAATCAATGGCCAGTGACTCCAAGTGGAAGCAGCAAACGGGAATAAAAAGCAACCAACAAAACAGTAAAACTTGTGTGATTCTGTGCTTCATGAATCATTACGAGTGCTTATGGATCAGACAGTCCTTGATACTGTAATAGCTTCTTGTAGTAGGTCACATAACATTCACTTTCTACATAATGACCTTTTGGGCAGCCAGTGAAATATACCAATGCGGTATATGAGGCATTTTAAAGCTCCTCAAAACAAGCAGGGTAAAGAGGATAAAGGTATGGTAACAGAAGCCTGGTATACTGTAGGTTATCCATACAAGGGCGTGGTCATGAGATGCGACTACTCAACCGGTAAGGAAATGAGCACATTGGAACGCTCAAGTAGTTCCAAGGAAATGGTTGTGGGCTCTGGAAAAAAGGAAGCGAAACTAGACTAATATGCTTGTTCTGGGTGCAGTTCAGGGAGAGTCGATATGTTCATATTAGTCAGTCTGGATTTCAAAGAGATGTAATTACAAAATGTGGAAAAGCTTTCGGGGGCAAATGGATAATTAAATTTTACATATTTTTTATTTCCCTGAAATTAATCTAACTGCAGTGGCATCATACATAAGAGATGTAATATGCTACATTAAAACTGAGAAAAAAAATTGAGTAAAGAAACAATTTTGCAAAGCCTACTGTATATAAATCACTTAAAGCCGGCTAGGCTGGGTCGTTGTCAAATTCCCAACCCCTCAGCACACAAATCTCACCATGATCCATCCGTGAAAGGAATGTTGATGTTATGAAGGCGGCCACTAATGCGTCTAAATCACACTCACAGGAAGTTTGGGGTCTCAGCAGTGCAGAGGGCGTTAGTGAAATGGATGCTAGGTGCGGAAATGTCACAAGAATGCTTTCATGGGAAATGCAATAAAGTGCTTTGATGGAGGGAGGTGAGGACAGTGACGGGGAGCCGCGGCGCTGTAAAGAGATTTCCAAGCCTGAGAATTTCATCTTCTGCTAAAAACAATTGCTTTCAGAGATGCATGACGTTTCTAATGAAGAGTTTGGATTGGAGATATTCTGTGATTAATGTAATAAATAATCCGGAATCCTACATGACATGTCTGGGGTTTGGCTTAATGCAGCTTAACCCAAAAAAAGTATTACAATTTCAGCTTTTATTTGGTCTTTTGCATTTTTTATACAGTACATTTGACTCAAGTTATTTTTCCTATTAGACTCAGATTGATTGATTGTTGAATAGATTGCATTTTCCAGTCCTATGCATTCATTTTCTACCACATGCAAATGTGATATCATATTCCTGAGAGCACCCATCATGTTTTCAGTTTTTCCAAAAAAAAAGAAAGAAAGAAAAGAAAAGAAAAATGCTGAAAGCTCCATCAGCCGAGCTTCACTTTATCTTGATGTCAGGTTTGTATTTTGGAATACACTGATATATACAGAGTGTGCTATGGGCTGTAGTCACTGATATAGATACTGTAGACGTAGTTATATATCACTGTCTGATAGAGCTGTGTTTAGCTTGCCCTACTGTGACATGGACTCCAGCTGAGAGGCTAAGTTGACGTCTTGTCCTCTCATCCCTCCTATGGAGAGAATGAGAAAGAAACCTGCAATCAGCATCATCTTAGGCCCCCTACATTACATTCTCAACCAAAAATCACATTCTCCACTGACTAATCGATGAGAAACGAGAGAGATGGAGCATGCAGGAGGTGAATAAGAATGCAACGCACTTACATTTTCATTTCTAAGAATGATAGATGACTCCGAGAGTGTTAATTTGTGTCCCAGAAGCTGACACGCCTCTAGGGTGTGTGTGAGAGAAGGTACAGTGGTGAGAGTGCAAATCTGTTTATGCATGAATTTCCCATTTCCAATTTTGCTACTATTGAACCTTTAGGCACAGCAGGAAATAGACTGACTATTAAATGCACCTGAACTGCAGTTTGATGAAAATGTCGTGAGTTGCTTTAAAATACAGATCATAACCCGCCCTCATTGACTTCCCCTTTTCTGCCTCAAAACACGTGTTCGACAGCCGCTCACAGAGTTAGTAAGTGTGTAGCAAAGACAATATATCGTTTTTATTAGCATCTACTTGCTAATGGCAACAACGGCAATGTAGTTGAAGGATTTCCATTGACTGGATCTTCTGCCTAATGAAAACTGTGATTAGGATTGCATCATATTTCTAATTAACAGTGTACTATACAATGTGCTAATCAACTTGTTTGCTAGGTGGATAAATAACCATGGTTGATGTGATTAGCCTCTCCATTAGGGCAGTCTCTTCTAAAGAACACAAAAATGCTTTCATCGACATTTTTAGGAAGGATTATATTCATCCAAGCCAGTTTATGAGACTTTTGGTAGGCTATAATGGTGTAGAGTAATGTTTGGGAGACTTTATAAATCCTCATTAGAATTGTGTATTCATATCCATACTCTTCATGTAATTATTTTTTATTAGAATCATTTAGGCTTTTTGACAAAGGATCAGAAACATTTATATAGTACATCATTATTTTAATTCTTAGTTTAGATATTTATTTGCAAAACACCTTAAAGATATATACATCATACTGGCTTCATCCTTTATTAAGGCCTGGGCAACCGACCCCAGTAAAAAGTTACATATCAACCCCTGTGGGATTTATTCTTAGTTTATTCTTAATTGTGTACGGCTCTACCCAAATTTTGATTATGAGATATGCTCACTAGTTACCACAATAAAATATGAAAGCTGTAAAATTCCAAAAGAGACACTGAGTACATAAAACTTGGAAGCAAATATTTTACTGTTGCCATTTGGCATCATAATTTACTATTGTGTGCTAGGAAAATAAATTAGGCTGCAGTCCTTGGAATGTTCTGTTTCTCGAGCGCAGTGTTCACTGAATCCTCCAAGGACTCATCTAACTTCACCTGCTCTAATAAAGTTTTGAATTTGCTCATGAAATGGTTTCTGGGATCCTCTCAAGAGAAAACACAAAGACAAAGTCAACAAGGCCATTCTGGGAATCAGTCTCCTTGTGCATTTTCTACTGCTAAATATTCAGCAGCCACAAGTGGTTGTGTGAAGTTAATTAAATTCTAATGTGCATACTGATGCAGAGCTACTTTGGCAATGCTTTGGGAACACGCTCTGGGTGACATGCTCTGAACCAAATGTGAAATCTTGTCAAATGGACCAAGAAGCATGAAACCATGTGATGGAACTTGTATTAGCTTCTGTGTGAATAGTTGTTTAATTGTTTGTCTTTGCAAGATGAGCCCAAACAAGCTTTCAGGTCTTGCCCCAGCTTCATCACAGGGGAGGATACATGCCTGCTCTGTGCAGTCTGTTTGGTAGAGGAGTTTACTAAGTTTGGGAGAGGAGAAGACAGGCTGCCAGCATTAGGAGTGCATTTAAAAAAAAAAGTACTTTCACTAGTGCTCCTAGCCGCCCTGGCCCTACTTCTGCTGAGACAAAGTGGTGGTTGCGGTCCTGTGGTTCACAAATGGATCTGGCAGAGGGAATGGGATGTGCATGCTCCTTTCGCCTTCCTCACCTGCTAGATCCAGTGCATGCCTTTCTGCATTTTCTTCACCGCATGAAGACATCCTTCTGTGGGCCCTGTGGGATGTTTTTCTCACTGAGAACCGACTACATTCTGGAACATCCGGAATTGAGGGCAGAGACCCTTTCAAGGGTCAAAGCCCAGGAAGTGGAGATAACACTCCAATGTGGGGAGAAAACTTGCTAGAAATTGAGTTCTAAAGAGAGTTCACCAGAATGTAGTTTCACTCCTCCTGGTAGCCCCTCGGTGGCTGGGCCGGCCATGGTTTGCAGACATGATAGCCCTTCTCGGTCAGCTGCCTTGGGAGATTCCCTCTTTACTCAAGTGGGATATGCTCTGCTTCACCCCTGCCCAAAGTTCTGGAAGATGTGGCTAAGAGGGTCTAGCCTTTAGTCTCTCAGATGAGGTTGTTGAGACTATTCTCTATACCAGAGCTCCCTCCATAGGGAGTTTAAAAACCCACTAGTGTCCTTGTGGTAGCTGGAGGCTGAGAATACTCCCTGAATAGGGTTTGGGACCTCCAAGCTATTTTTCTGTCCCCTTCATGCCTTGTAATGACCTTCTTTACCCTAGACTGGGTTATGTGCCCAAGCTCCCCTCCGTCAGCCATTGTCCAATTATGCTGCAGGCATTCAACTTTCCTCCTTTCCAGACCCCTGACCAGGCAACCTTGTTTAGGTGTGTCCAGTGCAAGCACATCCATGCTACTTACATCCAACACTTTCATCCATAGAATGGCCCGGTGGAGGAAATTGGACTAGCTTTTCATATGCTATGATCTGTACAAGAACGGTTACCCTGAAGACAAACATACCCTCAGGAGATGGATTGTGCATGCCATTTCCTCATCTTACATGTCCTCAGGTTTTCCTGCACCTTTTGGTGTCAGAGCACACTTGACCCTCAAAGACCTTTTGCTCTGGAGTGTCCCTAAAGGATATTTCCAATACTGCAAGCTGGTCCACCCCTCTGACATTTGTCAGGTTTTATAGCCTTGCCCTTGATGCCACTCCTGGTTCATCTAACCTTTCACCTAGCTGTGCTGATTCATACTAGGCAAAGACTTGTCAGTATGGCAGTATTGGAATCACGTACCTAACGTGTTGCGACTCGACTTTCTGAAAGGGATCGTCTCTGGTTAGGTATGTAACCCTGTTTCCCTAAGCGAAGGAGACACTGCATCTCTGTGCAACCCTGTCGGCATTGCTGTGTCACTCACTTCCACTTTCATGTCAGAATCTGACATTGGTTCCGTCGTATGTGCTTTTATGCTTCCTGGTCATGGCTGAGAGCATGTCACACAGAGGAGTTCCCAAAGCATTGCCAATGCAGCATCTTGTTCCCTCCAGGAACCAAGGTTACATACATAACTAGAGATGATCCTGCTGTAGGAACAGCAGGCGTGATGCAAAGATATACCTTAGATGGGGCACCAGTTCATTTCAGATCTCAGGGCATCTCACACACGCACACACACACACACACACACACACACACACACACACACACACACACACACACACACACACACACACACACATAGGGGGATTTCTGCAGTCGATTCACCAGCTTGAATATTTTTGGAAGTTAGAAGAAACTGGAGAATTCCAAAAAAAAAACCCACAACACAGTTGCCCTAACTAAATCTGAAGTTCAGTCTCGAAACCTGAACCACTGAGGCAATAACAATATCCAATGGACATCTCTGCAGATGCTCTGGCTCTTAAAGAATCAAGAAAGTGTGATTAAATCTAAACAACGTTTTCTAGCCACCCGATTTTATAATGTTTTAATATTAGATTGTAATGTAATTCTGAAATAAATATATAAACAAGACATCATAGTACTTGCAAGTATCAAAATCCAAATTAACCTAGTTATTAAACTTTTAATAACCTAGGTAATTAAAACAACATTGGATTCACTGACAAGTTCTGGATGTTTGATCTAATTGATGCATTGTATATTATACGCTCCGGGGCAAATACAATGTAGTCAATCATGCAATATTGAGCTTTTAATGGTTGTAACAAGAAATCATTGGTAAGGAAAAAGGCAAGAATTAAACAAAGGGATAATGAATGACAGATTTTTTTTCTTTGATTTCTGTAAATGTTTCTTTAAACGATTGGATTGGAAAAGCTTAATAAGACTGATAATTGATATGTGACCTGAAGTGTATTTAACACACACACACACACACAAAAAATATATATATATATATATATATATATATATATATATATATATATATATATATATATATATATATATATCTATATATATATATATATCTATATATATATATATATATATATATATATATATATCATTCATTCATCTTCTACCGCTTTATCCGATCTTCCCTCGGGTCACGGGGAGTCTGTGCCTATCTCAGGCGTCTATGGGCATTAAGGCAGGATACACCCTGGATGGAATGCCAACCCATCGTAGGGCACACACACACACACACACACACATTCACACACTATGGACAATTTTACCAAGGTGCCAAGGACCAAGGACCGGGGGAAACCAGAGAACCCGGAGGGTAGAGCCTCTTTTTTCATTGTATTTACTTTTACAATATTCCATATATGATAAATATATTACATATATATGGAATACATTTACATTTAGCAATTGAGGGTTAAGGGCCTTGCTCAAGGGCCCACTAGTGGCAGCTTGGTGGTGGGATTTGAACCCACGATCGTCCGGTCCAGAGGCCAACACCTTAACCGTTGGGCTATCATCTCCCTATATATGTTTACATATATTCCATATATGTTTTTCATCATTACATTTTTTTCCCACACCTTTCCCACACTGAGATCAGCACCATTTCAGAGCATAAAACGCACATTTTTCCTCACACATCATCACAAAACTCAAATTGTAAAAATCACATGTGGATAAACAAATGCGTGCCAGTGAAACGTGTATCATTTCCCCTGTAATTTTGTGTCATTTTTCTCATTACACATGAGTTTATGGGTACT
Source organism: Kryptopterus vitreolus (assembly GCA_030449085.1). Lineage (NCBI taxonomy): Eukaryota > Metazoa > Chordata > Actinopteri > Siluriformes > Siluridae > Kryptopterus > Kryptopterus vitreolus. The sequence continues at coordinate 7,769,580 of JACRUU010000020.1, forward strand.
TTAGTCTGCATGAGGCAGCGATTTGAGCGATTATTTTTCCCTTCATCATTTCGGTAGAGCAGGGGATTGTCTTTACAAGGACAAAGCAATATTAAAGAGTCTCCTTTGGGATGGCAGGAGAGAGACAGAAGCAAGGTTGCAGCGAGACAATCTGTCTGTTCAGCTGATCAACACCAGCACCTTACCCAGACACACGCAATCTAATGGTGTTAGGTCAGTTTGGAAATCTGATGAGGTATATAAGAGAAAGCGGTTTACAAACAAGAGTAGAACGACCGATAAAGAGCATTTTAACCGGGGATTTGTTCTAACCCTAAGGCTATTTGAAATGTGTAAAAACTGGTCCGTATTTAAGATCCTGTGCATACTGATTAAGACATCAAAGAATTGTGATGATGTATACAGAAGAATAGGTATATTTATCAAAAAGATCACGTTTTAGGAAAATAATGGCATTTTATTATTGTATTAACATTGATATGGGGGCTTTTTTTAGTTCTATTTTTTCTTATATAAAAAAGAGAGAAAGCAGTTTGCAAGAAAGCAAAATTAAATTTAACTGAAGAAACCCACAAATAAATTCATTGCCTTTCAGGCAGGATACTTTTTTATTGCAGTTCCTATGCTCTATGAAGTCCTGGATATGTGATGAAAAAGGACTTCTGAACTTCAGTATTTGCAGAGTGTGCTTCGTCAAGACGTGCTGTTGAACATTCAAGATTAACCATTATAAGTTTTTACCACTATTCGTCATTCCTAATCATCATTATGACCCAGCTGAAAAGGAAAAATGGTCAAACTGCGCTTGTAACTATAACAAAGAAAATATATAAAGAAGTACTTTTTTTTTCACTAGAATATTATCCTTATGATGTGATGCTTGTAAATTATTCAAGTAGTGCAGCTAAACATATTCCCTATGCACTGCAGAAAGAAAAACATCGGAGCAGTAAGCATATATTGAATATAAGTAATATACTTTATATTTATCTTTGTTATATAACAATCTGATTTAGTCAAAATGCCTGTCAACTTGAAATCCAACTTTGTGTATCATAATACTTATGATGCAATTGTTCAACTTATATTCCTGTACAGAAAGAATATGAACATTTTTAAAATAAGATATGATTTGCACAGTTGCTAAAGGCTTTTTCTTCACTGATTTAAAAAAAATATATATATATGAATTTTTTTCTTTTGAGGAAATTCTCATTTAGAGATTTTTAAAATTATTTAATATAATATATACAAGTTTATAAGTAATCTATACTATTTTATTATTATTTGTTTCACTGTTGTTTCCCTAACACTATTAAATTCTTAGAATGATGTTGTTTTTTGTATATTATATATATATATATATATATATATATATATATATATATATATATATATTTTTTTTTTTTTTTTTTTATCCAAACAACAAGGTCACTATGTGTCCATATTGACTTCATTCTGTGATTAAATATTAAGTGTAAAGTTTAATAAGAAATCAATTAGAAATGTCAATGCTTTAGGTGAACAAGTGGGTGAAGGAAGACCAAACCCTCTTAATTTTGCGTAAAAGGATCTCTGTAATCCTGTTAGTTCGTTATAAAGTTCTTTAACACAATGTTACACCAGAATGGAGGATCCAAGGCGGATGCCGAGCAGAGCGTGAAGCAGTGCGTGAGCTCAGAGCCAGCTAGCAATCAGAAGAATGCGGAACCCAGTGATAGACCCAAAGAGGCGATTCCTGAGAGCCGAAAATTGAGTGAGCCGCCGAGTTCGAGCCGAGTGAGCCGAGTGAGCCGATTCCGAGTGAGCCGATTCCGAAGTGAGCCGATTCCCGAGTGAGCCGATTCCGAGTGAGCCGATTCCGAGTGAGCCGATTCCGAGTGAGCCGATTCCGAGTGAGCCGATTCCGAGTGAGCCGATTCCGAGATCCGAATCTGGAGACAGACCCGGAAGTGCCGGGCGTGTAGGACCGAGCTCGGAGCATGAGCCGGATCGTGAAGCGCGAGGAGCGTGAAGCCGCGAGCCGGATCTTGAGGCGCGAAGCGCGAGCGCGGAGCGCGAGCCGGAGCTTGAAGGCGCGAGGAGGGGCGCGAGCCGGGGATCTTGAAGCGCGAGGAGCGCGAGCCGAATCGAGAGTCCGGGGACAGGCAGGGTCGGGAAGCCGGAGGTCGGGAGGAGCGAAGATCAGAAACAGGTCGGTAGCTTTGTCGAGGAATAAATCGCTGGAGTGTGTCAGGTGTTCAGGGTAATCCTTGAAGACAATCTGGCACTGACTGAGGGTCCTTGGGGTCCTTATAAGTGCCTGCCAGACAGACGCCATTTCCGGGTAGCGGGTTGCAGGTGGGAGGTTCCCCTGTGGTGCCGGAAGTGCTCACACAGGCTGACAGTACCCTCCCCTCCAGGGCGGCTCCAGACGACCTACCAGGCTGCTCGGGATGATCCCTATGGAAGTCCCTAATCAGGATCGGGTCCAAGATGAAGCGGGACGGAACCTCAGGAGCGTTCCTCTGGGCCATACCCCTCCCAATCCACTAGGTATTGCAGACCTCTGCCGCCGCGGCGACGGGAGCGAAGCAGGCGGCGGACGGTGTAGGCGGGGCCCCCCCCCCTCAACTATCCGAACGGGTGGAGGAGGCCTGGTGGGGGGCACCAGGGGGCAGGTCCGCAGGTCCGGGTAGGTCGAACTCTGGAGACGTGAAATGTAGGATGGACCCGGAGTGCCCTGGGGAGCCTGAGTCGAATGGCCACGGGGTTAACCACCTTGGAGATGGGGAATGGGCCAACAAAACGGGGGGCTAGTTTCCGACAGGCGACCTTCAGGGGGAGATCCCGTGTGGAGAGCCACACACGCTGACCAACGTGATAACGAGGGGCTAGACGGTCGCCTTCGGTCGGCTCCCCCCCGGCAAAGCCTCTGGGCATTCTTGGAGCAGGGCAGCCCGGGCGACCCTCCAGCCTCGTCGTGCAGCAGCGGCGGAAGAAGTGGGTGGCTGAAGGAACGGAGGACTGGGGCTCCTGACTTGAGAAAATCGGCTGGTAGATAACCATGGACCACTTGGAAAGGCGAGAGCCCGGTGGGAGCGGTGGGAAGGGTGTTATGGGCGTATTCGATCCACACTAGTCTCTCGGACCAGGAGGCTGGTTCTCGACTGCAGAGGAGGCGGAGCCCGGTCTCCAGATCTTGGTTGAGCCTCTTCAGTTTGGCCGTTGGTCTGGGGGTGGAAACCAGATGAGAGACTGGTCGAAATGCCCAGTAGGGCGGCAAAACTCCCTCCAAAACCGAGCCGAGAACTGGGGTCCGCGGTCCGAGACAATGTCCCTGGGGAGTCCATGGAGCCGGAAGATGTGGTGGAGGGCTAGCTTGGCAGTCTCCTTGGCAGACGGCAGCTTGGGTAGGGCGATGAAGTGCCCCATCTTAGAAAAGCGATCGACCACGGTCATGATGGTGGTGTTTCCCTTAGAGGGGGGCAGGCCAGTCACAAAGTCCATGGCGATGTGGGACCACGGCCGCCTAGGTATGGGGAGCGGATGAAGAAGACCTTCCGGTTGCCTGTGAGAGCTCTTGTGCTGGGCGCAATCCGGGCAGGCGGCCACATAATCCTGGGTGTCCTTACGGAGTGAGGGCCACCAGAAGCGTGTCCGAACCAGTGATAGGGTTCGGGGGAAACCCGGGGTGGCAGAAGAAGGGAGAGTTGTGACACCACTGGAGGACTTCAGAGCGCAGGCCTTCGGGGACAAAAAGCAGGCCCTTCCCAGCCGGATAGCCTTTGGGCACCAGGACTTCCCTCATGGGCCTTCCTGATCCTCTCCTCGAGGTCCAGCCCCAGAGTGCACACCGAGACAGACTTGGGAAGGATGGTTTCGGGGTTCAGCTCCTCCTCCTCTTCAGGGGCATGAACCCTGGACAGAGCATCGGGCTTGGTGTTTCGATTCCCAGGGCGGTAGGACAGGGTAAACCGAAAACGGCCAAAGAAAAGACCCCATCTGGCCTGGCGAGGGTTTAGCCGTTTGGCCCGACTGGAGGTACTCCAAGTTTCGGTGGTCAGTCCACACGAGGAAGGGGGATTCGTTTCAGTGCCTTCCAGCCAATGGCGCCACTCTTCCAGAGCCAACTTGACAGCGAGGAGCTCCTTCTCCCCCACCGGGTAATTGCGTTCAGGAGGGCTAAGTCGCCGAGAATAGAAGGCACATGGGTGCAGACGATTGTCTTTGGGGCAGACCTGGGACAAGATGGCACCAACCCCAACATTGGAGGCATCGACCTCAACCACGAACTGCCGAGCGGGGTCAGGCAGAATCAGGATAGGGGCCTCGGTGAACCTCCGCTTCAGTTCAGAGAAGGCGGCACCCGCTTCGGAGCTCCAGAGAAACGTACGGAGGGTTGAGGTCAACTGGTGGAGGGGGAAGGCCAGTGAACTATAGCCTTTGATGAAACGCCGATAGAAATTGGCAAATCCCAAAAACCTCTGGAGCTGCCGGCGGGTGGTGGGGGTTGGCCAATCCCTGATAGCTTGGATCCTGGCGGGGTCCATTTGGATATTCCCGGCCGAAAGACAGTATCCCAGGAATGAGGTCCGAGAAACATGGAACTCGCATTCCTCAGGAGCCGGCTCAGAACTGCCCGTACATGATGAACATGTTCCTCCACTGAGGGGGAGAAAATCAGAATATTATCCAGGTAGATGAAGACGAACACATTCAGCATGTCCCTGAGAACGAGCCGTTGGAAACCAGAGCCTGGAACACTGCCGGTGCATTGGTGAGGCCAAACGGCATGACCAGGTACACTCGTAGTGGCCAATGGGGGTGTTAAATGCCGTCTTCCACCCACTCATCTCCCTCCCGGATGCGCACTAGATGGTAAGCATTGCGCAGGTCCAATTTAGTGAAGATGGTGGCGCCGTGCAGGAGTTCGAAGGCAGAGGCCATGAGGGGGAGCGGGTAACGATTGCGGATAGTGATGGCATTAAGGCCGCGGTAGTCAATGCAGGGGCGGAGGGTCTTATCCTTCTTCTCCACAAAGAAAAACCCTGCACCTGCAGGGGATGAGGAGGGCCGGATGATGCCTGCTGCCAAAGACTCCTGAATGTACTTGTTCATGGCTGCTCTCTCAGGTGCTGAAAGCTGGTAGAGGCGGCCACGTGGTGGGCTGGTTCCTGGGAGCAGTTCTATGGCACAGTCGTAGTGCCGGTGGGGGGCAGGGTGGTAGCAAGGGCCTTACTGAAGACTGGGGCCAGGTCACGTCATGGTAAACCTCCAGGGAACAGCCACCAGGTCCTGGGGTGCGGGGACGGTGGCAGAGGGAGGCTTGGGGGTGGGATTCATGAGGCAATGACCAAGACAGTGGGTTCCCCATTCCAAAACTCTACCTGTGGGCCAGTCCAGACGGGGGTTGTGCTTAGGAAGCCAAGGAAACCTGAGCAAGATAGGGGCCTGGGGGGAAGAGATCACCAACAGGGTGAGCCACTCCTGGTGTTGTTCCCCGACGGACATGAGTAACCGGCTTGGTCCGGTGAGTGGCTTTATCCAGAAGGCTCCCATCCAACGACCTGACTTGCAGAACCTCAGGTAGGGGTTCAATGGGCAGGTGGAGTTGTCTGGCCAGCTCCACGTCAATGAACTCCGCATCCGCCCCCAGAGTCTACGAAGGCAGCTAGATCAATACCCCCGGGGACGGTATGCAGGTGAACTCGAATGGTAGGCTTGGAAAGGATGGATGGATTGTGGCTCGTGGGTGACCTTCCCTTCACCGACGAGCCCTGCCTTTTGCCGGACAGGAGCTCGCCATATGACCCTCTCCACCACAGTAAAGGCAGAGCAGTCCCAGTGAGCGGCGCCTCTCCTTCTCCTTGGGTGTCAGGTGGTGACGGCCAGGTATCTCCATGGCGGCCGGTGACGGCCTATCTCCATTGGCTGTGGAGGGGAGGGTGTTCGGTCCCGGAGCCGTGGTTGGAGAGGCAGGCTCCGAGGGGAGGATGGAGTTGGGTTGGTGAAACAGGTCGGAGCGGGCGAACTTGCCGTTCCCTGGCGCCGCTCCCTGATCCGCCGGTCAATGCGGGTGGCGAGAGTGATGAGCCCATCCAGGTCCTGGGGTAGATCTCGGGCTGCAAGCTCATCCTTCACGACAGGAGACAACCCTTGGAGGAAAGTGTCGTAGAGGGCCATTCGATCCCAGCCGCTGTCCGTGGCCCAGGTGCGGAAGTCAGCAGCGAATTCGGCCACCGAACGCTGACCCTGGGTTGCAGATAGCAGAGAGTGAGCCTGCATCATGTCGGGGCGTAGAAGTTCCGAACACCTTCCGCAACTCTGATGAGAAGGCAGCGAAAGACGCACAATGGGAGGATTGGGCCTCCCATTCAGCGGAAGCCCATCTCAGTGCTTGGCCGGCTAGGAGTGAGATGGTGTAAGCCACCTTGGCCCGTTCCGTGCTAAACGAGAGAGGCTGCAGACTGAAGACCAGATCACATTAGAAGTAGGAAGGAGCGACAGGTGTCAGGGTCTCCAGAATACCGGGCGGGGTTCGCAAGGTGGGGCTCGCGGACTGCGGGTACGGGAACGGGATCAGCCAGGGGAACAGGAGGAGCCGGAGCAGGTGGTGGTGGTGAGGGGTGGTGGTGGAGCGGTAGTGGCACCACTAGGGGGTGACTGCAGGTGGGCCAAGATCTGTTGGATTCCTGCATCCAGTTCAATAATTTTTCGCTCCTGGTCCGCCTGCCGACGGGCAACTGCGGTCAAGGCTGCGAGGGAGGCTGGGGTTTCCGCGGGATCCATTTTTGGCCAGATTGTTCTGTCACACCAGAATGGAGGATCCAAGGCGGATGCCGAGCAGAGCGTGAAGCAGTGCGTGAGCTCAGAGCCAGCTAGCAATCAGAAGAATGCGGAACCCAGTGATAGACCCGAAGAGGCGATTCCTGAGAGCCGAAAGAGTGAGCCGATTCCGAATGAGCCGATTCCGAGTGAGCCGATTCCGAGTGAGCCGATTCCGAATGAGCCGATTCCGAGTGAGCCGATTCCGAGTGAGCCGATTCCGAGTGAGATTCCGATCCGATCCGAGCCGATCTCCGAGATCCAGAATCTGGACAGACAGACCCGGAAGTGCCGGGCGTGTAGGACCGAGCTCGGAGCACGAGCCGATCGAGCCGGATCGTGAAGCGCGAGCGCGGAGCGCGAGCCGGAGCTTGGAGCGCGAGCCGGAGCTTGAAGCGCGAGGAGCGCGAGCCGGATCTTGAAGCGCGAGGAGCGCGAGCCGAATCGAGAGTCCGGGGACAGGCAGGGTCGGGAAGCCGGAGGTCGGGGAAGCGAAGATCAGAAACAGGTCGGTAGCTTTGTCGAGGAGTAAATCGCTGGAGTGTGTTCAGGGTAATCCTTGAAGACAATCTGGCACTGACTGAGGGTCCTTGGGGTCCTTATAAGTGCCTGCCAGACAGACGCCATTTCCGGGTAGCGGGTTGCAGGTGGGAGGTTCCCCTGTGGTGCCGGAAGTGCTCACACAGGCTGACACACAATCCATATTTAGTGTGTTGTCCTGGTCTAACAGATTGGCTGATAAAGTCGTGTAGCAGTGTATATGAACAAAATACTGTGCTGTAGACCAAGGGGGGGGGGGACACTAAGGAAACCATAAGCACTGTAAAATGAAGTGGAAACTTTCTACGATCAGCAATGGTCAGTGCTTCCTATCATCTCGTCCACTTTACATGCGGTGAAAAAAGAGAAATGTCCAAATCTTTTTCTTGGCCATCTGGGAGGATAAGAGTAGTGGTGTGAGCTTTTCTTGACAGGCTAGAGACTATTGCTGAATCAGGTCAAAGAAAGAGAAAAGCAAATTAAAAAGTGCGAGTATGGCTGAGTGTTTTGTCCAAGGGTTGAGTTGTTAGAAAATTTTCGGCTATTCTCAGTACAACAGAGCAAAATATACTGTTAACAAAGGCGCAGCAGTGATCAGATGTTTTAATTAAGCTGCTTTTCTTTCTCTTTAATCACCAACGAGTCAGAGAAGCGTATAAAAGGAGAACAGGACGAGTAGGGTTTTTATTTTGTCGTTTTTGAACGTAATGAACTTTCGTTTCTTTGTACTTGTTTAGCTCGACAAGCGACATGACTTATTTATCCACAGCACATTCCAGGAAGGGTGCACACAGAAAAAGCAGGGTGAGGCAGAGGCAAATAAAACTGAGACAGATAAAAAAATAAGGAGATAAAGGCATGTGTTCTTGCGGTGGATGAGATCTTGGAGGCAAGGCAGGGCTTCTTCCTGGAGTGTGCTCTTTCTGCCTGTTGCATCATGCGCACTGTCCCAGACATGTTAGTCGTACTTCAGCCCCCAGCCCAATGACAACACCTGTCTTCACTGTCGAGTGGAGAATCTGTGCTTTTCAAAGCTATGTGAGACTTAAATCTGAGTTAATTCTGAGCTTCTGGATGTATATATATATATATATATATATATATATATATATATATATATATATATATATATATATATATATATATATATATATATATATATATATATATATATATGCATGTATATTTTATGTGCTTTCGGTCTTCTTTTTTTTTCTTTTTGTACCACAAGCTTCAAGATACCGAAAGAGGAGGTGCTCTTTGGAGTAGGAACTGTGTTTAACACTTGTTTGATGTGAGATGTTTGTTTGAAGAAGTTATTAATGAGGGCATCCAAGTAGATGTATTATACTTCACCAGAGAACGGTGAATAAATTTTTCTACAAAGTACTGCCCACTGTCTTGATGAATATCAAGGTCAAATTATAAACGATTGAGCTGGAAGTCAAATGGATTAAGGAGGATCAATGTTAAGCCCATTTCACTTCTAAGTTGGAACTGTGGAAAGACACGTAACACAATGTGTGAGATTTTGACTCGACATAGCTTAAGTCAAAAATGTGTTGATTTCGTTGCAAAACATATCGAATCAAAGAAATTCGAGTCAGAAAGTAAGAACTACAGACAGAAGTAGAAAGAGAGTGAGAGAGAGAGAGAGAGATGGAAGAGTGCGTGAAGTTGGGGGACAGGATTTATCCGCAATAACTATGTGGGGTGTTTTTTGGTTCATGCAATACAAAGAACTGGGAGAAAGACACAAGTGGGACAGAGAAGGATAAGAGAGAAAGGAATGTTATGGATCTCCTACGCACTTAAAGTGAAAGACAGAAACAGAAAGGCAAAGAATGTAAGGAAGTAGGTAGAGTCATGCAAAGCGAATGTGTAGGAGTAGACTTTTCTCCGGCTTTCTCTGGTTTTATATTGTTTTTTTTTTGTGTTTGTTTTTTTTTTCCCTTTTGTGGGTTTTTGTGTTTTCTTACAGCTCAAAATGCCCATCTGCTCTGAGCTCTACGGGAGCTGGAGTACAGAGATACGTAGAAGAAGGGAGAAGAGAAAACAAGCTCACTCCTACGTTTCAGTTCCAATCCTAATCTTACATGCTTGCGGGACCTAATCTAGCTAACGCGATCAGCTGAGGGATTCTTGACATTGCGTACAGTCTGTCAGGGTGACCAAAGTTGTTGTAGTATGCGCAGTGCTTAGAAGATGGGATGGTTAATTGATTGTATGAGAGATATACAACATATTCAGATGTGGGTTGTAGGCTAGAAGCAAAGTGGTTTAGAGCATATACTGATTCAACTGCACAAACACAAGTATGCTCGGGTGAAACCAGCAAGCAACATTGCAGCAGGCTACCATTCATTTTCTGGGTGTGTGGGCAACACAGAGCCAAAGCAACAAAGCAATAGCATGTCAAGATGCAGTACATTTTTATTTTTATTCTTTCCTAGTGATAGAAATTAGGTACTGTGTAACAAAAAAAGGGACTTGAAGGACTTCTCATAACACTTGAGGTCTGACGCTTTAGATCACATGGGTTAGACAGAAGGTTGAATGTGACCCGCCATGTCATTTTATGTGGCAAGAGCTTAAAAGGTATGGGATTGTCTTCAAACAAGGCTATGCTGCTTTAAAGTGTGTATTTACAATAAACTACATCTCCCACAATTCATGCAACTGTGTTACCCACAGTGTGACGGCATCCCGTCACTAGATTGCAGTGCACCTTATTGCTGCTAGTCCTTAATTCTAAGTTATTTATTATTAATATAGTCTTAGCCTGGATTCTCAAACTTCTCTTTGTCCTTTGTTCTTGTTCTTTTTGTTTTTATAAAAAAATTACATTTTTTAATGAATATTCTCCTTTTATGCGTATCTGTTGTAGTCGACCTGCCCTACATGTTACTGCTAGTTATACATCCCTGTACAACTACTTCACAAATAAAGAACTTGAACTTGAACTTGTATTCCACATCAGCGTTTACAGAGGGCGATTTTTCCAGCAAGCGCAATTGAGCAATTTCTACAAATGATCCCAAAATGTCCAGGAAGTGAAAAATCAATGGAAGGCATTTCCAAGAAAGATGGGAAAATGAATACATGTTTGTGCTTCAAGGAGAACGCTATGTGTTTTGTGTTATGAGGCGGCGTCGCTCATCAAAGACGATATAGTGTCTTATAGTTCTAACTGCCGCTTCGAGCCCAACCATAATTCTAATGTGACCCACAGCGACAATGAGTTTGACCCCCCTGCTTTAGATCCTTTCTGTGATGTGTTTCCCTTTAATGGTTAACTTTCAAAAGTGGGAGAAATGCAAATGACTATGTTTTGATCATGTTCATGTACAATCCCCTGAAGTGAAATGTCTTTAGAGAGAAATGGAAAGGAAGTAGACGTCGTAAGTGCATCTGGTGTGTGTACAGAAACGAGCACAGATAACTTGCTACAGTAATTCGTCAAGTCTCACATTCGCAGTGTACAAACTCAAAAGCAAAGTTTCACTTGCTATTGTGAACGCAGGGTGAGGAATAGATTGAGAGAAAGGAAAGGAAATGAATTGGAAGATACAGCATGCTGTCTAATCACATTACACAATTGGTAACACAAACACTGTAGCCGGATTCACTGAATCATCCTAAAATCAGGTAGTCATGATGGGAGTGATAAACTCTACCGCATGATAAATGAAGGCTTGTAGTATACTCTATATAGTACACAAGACAGAAATGGGACTGGGGTTGAAAGTTAAAAATGAATGCTGTGCATATTACTGTACACTATGTAATCCCCCTTGTCATAACGGTACGTATACAGGTCATAAAGTATATAAAACAATTAGAGACCAAGGGCATAACAAGTGACAATGCTTTTTGTCTTTTGTTGTACATAATGATCAGTAGAGAAATAACTAATTTATTTACCAGTGATATCAGCTTCTTATTCGCTTTCATTCTTTCATTCGTATTTTTTTCTCATTCAAATGACTGTTCCCTCCTTCAGATTCACCTAGCACACCAGCATTATTTTTTAAGATATGCTGTTCACCCTATATCAACGGATAGCCATCATCTGTACTGTGTGTGTGTGTGTGTGTGTGTGTGAGGTTGAACAAGTAAGGGAGGGGTGCCCTGTTTGTCCTTGCTTATAAATACATTTTTTTGTCAGTTCTTACTCAATCTCACTTTTAGTAAGCACTTTATGCCAGGAACACAGGTCATGGGGCAGGAACACATCCTGACTGAAGTGTCAGTCCATTGCACAGCACAATGCGAGACAGTTCTAGCCAGTCCTCACATCTGAAACAATTTTCTGGATATCAAGACTGAATAGAAAAAAAACCTATAATGTTCATTCTGTTAAACACGAGCATTAGCAATTTTAATTATGTATTAATATATATTACGAAAGAGATTGTATAATATTTATGAATACTATGCTTTGACCTGATGGCATTTTTTTTCATGAATAATAAAGTAAACTGACAAATTCATACATGCTGCAGAGTTAAATACTTCTATAATGTAATTTTTTACAGGGAAAATGAGGGTGAAGTAATGTGTTGGTAATAAAAAATTAAATGCTCGCAAAGTTTCTCATGATTATGAAAAATAGATGTACACTCCTGGGTAAAAAAAAAAAAAAAAAGCACAACATGGCAAATATTAAACTGTTCATGGTGCTTATAACAAGTCATTGGTCAGGAAATGAGCTAGAATTAAACAAGTGCACTTATGAGCTCTGCTCTGCCACCATTTGCTCATTTACTTTGTGTTTGGGGGGAAAACGAGAAATAGTGATTTCAATTATATAATCTTCTGGTAACGAGGCACGGTGGTTTAGTGGTTAGCACGTACGCCTCACACCTCCAGGGTCCTGGTTCGATTCCGGTCTTGGCCATGTGTGTGTGGAGTTTGCATGTTTTCCTCGTACCTCAGGAGTTTTTCGTTTTTCTCCGGGTTCTCCGGTTTCCCCCCCGGTCCAAAAACATGCACTGTAGGTTGATTGGCACCTTGGAAAATTGTCCCGTGTGTGTGTCTGTGTGTGTGTGTGTGTGTGTGTGTGTGTGTGTGTGTGTGTGTGTGTGTGTGTGTGCCCTGCGATGGGTTGGCATTCCATCCAGGGTGTATCCTGCCTTAATACCCATAGGCTTCTGAGATAGGAACAGGCTCCCCGTGACCCGAGGGAAGATCGGATAAAGCGGTAGAAGATGAATGAATGAATGAATCTTCTGGTACCCACAGATGATAAATGATTACATTTTTACAAATATTTGATGTTAAATAACCGAATTTATGTGTACAACCATTTATTGTTTTGTCATTTTTCTTCCAAAACTCACCAGCACTCGCCAGCAATGCAGTAGTGCTGCACATCTGCCACTAACAGGATGCTTTTACATTCCAACTCTAGAGGTTACACACATTATTCATGTAGTTATTCAATCATCCAATCATATATACAATAAGGATTAGGTTTGATTATGGAACCATATGAACTCTATGAACATATTGACACAAGTCTCCTCAGTGTACTAAAAGCAAAACCGGTCTCACTCAGGAAATCGAGACTTGGAGACTATTGTTTGGTATCGCTGGTCTTCCAAGAAGTCTTAAGCCTAGTAAAAGCTGTCAGGGTGAACGGAAATGTGTCTGTGTGTATTCTGAGCGCGTGTTATATTGTGCAGATGAAGTACATTTTGAGCATAAGTTCTTGCTCTTGAACTTTTCTCCCTGTGTGTGTATTCGAGCACCTTGATAACAAGGCAAAAAATCGACCATGCAGCCACCTCCCACTTTTCACCTGCTCGGCTGCGATCATCCTTTATTCATCAAAGAAATTTTGGCAGGCACACAGAGAGAAAAGCGAGGGGGGGGGGGGGGGGGGGGGGGGGGTGAAGCAGAGACACGATTGAAATGGGTTTCACTGCTTTTGGTCCAAAATGTTATTCTTCTAAACAATCCTCGACAGACTTAGTGGCCATGTGGGGGAGCGAATAGTCCATTCAAACCAGTCCTGCTACAGTAGGAGTCACGGTCTGGTCTCTGATGGTGTATTTCTATCTGTCAAAGAAAAGATAGAGCTCGAAAATCTTGTTTAGATAGTTACGGATGCATAAACAGCATATAAGTGAATACTATGTGCCTAAATAGTGAATACATATTATCTATGTAAATATTTTCAAATCTGAGTCTGAGCGTATGTGTGGGTTTTATAGACTGTGGCTTGGAAAAGTGAAAACTATCAATTGCATCACTTTAAAAAAAAACTAATTCAATTAAATACATCATTTTTTTCAGCAAACCTGGCACAGACTCCAAACAACCTTGATGATTTCCTTATTTTTTGTCAGATGCATTTAATCTATTTAGCTACTAACAAAGGTACATGTATAGGGCAACCAATGAATAATAAAATATTTCAGCCCAGAACTGTTTCTGTTCTTACACCCGAAGTAATAGAGGAGGGGTTAGCTCAGCAGTTAAGGCATTGGTCCTTAGGATTCCCATGAGTTTAAATCCCAGCACCATGAGCCTCCTGTTCCAAAGCTGGGTTTTTTTCCCGTCACTCTTTTACTGATCATTAGAGGATCACATTTCAGTCTAGTTCCAATGAAAGACCTCTCCCTTAATAACCGAATCTACTTATAGAAAACCACATTACTGCATGCATTATACATTTGAAATCATCAGCATCATTGACATCAACAGCTGTTTCATTCCCAGATGCAAAGATTACTCACAGCATTTAAACGCACGCCACATCATTATCATCTCCTCACATCGAGCTCTTTTTTATCCTTAACATTGATATGAGGAAAGTCATTGATTGATTTTTTTTCTTTATTTTGCATGTTAAACATTTTGAGAATGCACATATGCATCACAAACATCATATGCACACAGACGACTCAAGGTTCAGGGTCAGCCATGATACAGCGTCCCCTGGAGCACAGAGGGTTAAGGGCCTTGTTCAAGGACCCAAGGGGGACCTTCCGATCAGTTGCCCAGCACCTTAACCACTGAGTAACACTTGTATAACTCTGAACATTTGTAACTTTGTGTTTGTACCTCTAAATGAACATTTACGCACCTCTAGGGACAGAAATGTACCGTTGTGTCCTAGTATGGTTTAAAATGACATCCAGATATTTTTCCAATAACATTTCACTGAACTGATTTGTCCTAAAAGGACAACCATATGTAATTTTAAACCATACCAGAAGGTACAAAAATGTACTGATGTGCAGAGGTACATTGCTAGGGTACAGCTGAAGTGACAAAGCATTTGTACTCTTTCCTGTACCTTGATTTTCATGATTGTGCTTATTTGCAATATTATATATCTATTATATATCTAAAAGCATCAATATGTGAGAAAATCAATGTTTTTATCTGTTGTGGCAGACAATAGACAATGACTTCATAAAAAGTCATTGTGATGTAGTATATTATTGAATGACATTATAAGCGAGAACATTCATCATTTTAGAATTTAGCCACACAGTGACCTTATGCTTTTTTTTTCCCCCCTCAGACATTGAAAACTTTAATACCGTTTTATAACCGGTCTCATTTAACATTTTAAATAGCAATAAAAAGCCATAAAATGATCACGCATGCCTGACACAGACAACCGTATCAGACAGTCTTTTATTCTTTTCATCTTGCAGCTAAATCCTTCAGCCGCATTAGGAAACACTCTCCGGCAGTTGAGAATGGCCAAGTAGGAGTACTTTGAATGCTCATAACTGCCATGCTCTCAGGAAACATAACTGTCTCAGATGAAATGGGCCGAATCGTTCATCCTTGCTCTCTAGAATGTTTCATTCCACCCCATGCATTTTTAATGAGGCAATAATGAAGTTTATTTAAGCCTCGGTGTGCCTTGTTCATCTGAAAGCTTTTGCTAGCAGATTCTTTTGACTACAAGGCTCTCTGAATTTTAACAACTACAATTAATTACTGGGTGGAGAGGACAGTTTAACAGACAGGGGCACTTTTCCAAGGCTAACGCTTCGGCAGATTATCATATGTTTCCTTCCAGGAGTGCGGCTTTCACAGTAAGCCTTTCGACATAAATATTGATTCGTTTTTGTAGGCATACCTGATAAACTCACAGCTAAAAGTACAGAGTACTGAGTAATTGTATTTATGCACTGTTTTTTTTTTTTGAGTGTCATTATGTTATTACTGTTTAAAAGAATCCGACCGTGTGCTGCGAAAGATTCATTGCTGCCTTTTAGCAGGGCTGGAGCTTATCTCGTTGAGTTTATGTTATCTCGGCTGCCTCGGTGTCGTTTCATTCTGCCTGTAGAGCAAAGCAGGCGGACTGTTTAGCATTCATTAGATGAGCAAATATGCCGCGCAATAATGCAAACACGGCTATGGCCACTGGCTAATGAACAAGTGGCATATGTTAGCGCAGAGGATAAATTGCGCTCCACTTTCCATTGAATTTTTTTTTCTCTCTCTTTTTTTTTTTAAGTCATTAACATGCAGCCTAATGTAATGAATTGTTAATTGACAGCATTATTAACAGGCGACTTGCTGATGCATACACAAGGATTGTGCAGAACAGAATCCACTGATCAGTTCTTCATCTCATGGTTTGTGTGTCTGTGTGTGTGTGTATGTGTGTAAATAGTGCATCCTGTGTAGTACAAGCAGGCAACAGGCTTGTGACATGCTTTTATATTGGTTTCAACGTCTTTTCAAAGCGAAAGTCATTTCCAGAAGCCTCACGTGCCCCCTCTACAGTAAATCAATGCTTACTAACAAGGTTGCCCAGCAACAGTTGCTAAGTTACTACTTCACCGACCCCCGATGCTCCACTACAGGCAGCAATACTAATGTTATGTCAGTGTCTAAATATAGAAAGTGTTCTGATTTAGTCTGTCTCCTGAAGCGTCTGCATCTGCCAGGCCCGGAATAGAAGCGTAATATTTTATGCAAGGCATGACGTTCGTGTTTGCATGTTGGCCATTTTCAGTTAACCGAGGCTATAAACACATTGCGAATGCGCGCACCGCATTTACTAAGACGCCCCTGTTATTTTCTTGGTAACAATCAGAACGGAATTCTTTTTCTCCATCCGAGAGCTTTGAAGCTCAATGAAGCATGCGATTTTTAACTCCGCATCCACATGACTCACACTTTCAAACATTAGAACATGCATTTGCCTTGTCAGATCTCACACAGATATTCACACATGCCGTAGGGAAGCGGATTGTGAAGTCTCCACTCTTTTCCGGCAAATGTCCAGAGCGTTCCAGGGTGGCAGACAGGATAGAAATGCTGGACTGAAAAAAAAAAAGGTAGGAAAAGGAAAGCAAATCAATACCTATTGTAATTACTTTACATGAGACAAGCTCGGAGTGTGTGTGTGTGCACCTCCGAAATGCCAACAGAGACTTAAGTGAACAAGACAATCTGACAGGTCAAAACAACCCCAAAATTGGCATTCTGTCTTCTCCCGGCTTTGCTGCTTAGACGTCTTCTCGTTCGCTCCTACTCTTTCTCCATCTCTCACGATTCCAGTCAATCTGCAGGAGCCACCTACGTGTCGCTGTGTGCAGCATCAACATGGAGACGGATTTAACTTCCCACCAACACTTCCCCCTCAACACAGCAGCTCGTCATGGAAGAAAACTTGCTAGCGTTAGTAGCTAGTGATAGTTGATGGGTAAAAACTAGGTGATAGATATGTAGTATGGGTGGACAACATTATTAGCTAGTTCACAGCCAGAGTAACAGCTCTGGTATTCTATATTGTACTGTATATGAGTTCTTTTACATTGTACCTAGTGGCTAAATCCATTATGGCACCAGGAATGTGACATGCCTGTCATTAGACAGTTTTAATTCAGCTATAAGCCGTAGTGTTCACTGGACGTTGATGGCTTTATTGATTTGTCCGGAAATCCCCTGTGTGTTCCTGTTTCTGATTCGGAAATAAAAATGTTTTCTCTACTATATTTACACATTTACTAATCCACTGACTGGCTGTCATACCAAGCGCCACTGGTTGATCTTGTGCTCGATATTTATAGCATAGCGGTGAGACTTTAAATAATCATTTGTTTTGTTTATTAGTCACGTTTCTCTTTTTTCAAGTAGCTGAATCTGTTTGTTTTTCACGTAGCTACACAACAGGTTTAATATGTGTTTTTTAATATTTTACTTATTAAAAATGCATATGAACTGTGAATATTTTCAGGCATATTTTTGTTATAGCGGTAATACTGTTAGAAGTAATGTACTAGTGACCTTCACTTACATTTGGACGTGTAGGTGGATGGACATCTTTGGTGTATGTGATTCTGTGCTGACAAGTTGAAGGGAAATGAACCAGCACCAAGCTAATATCATAGATTTGATCTCATACACACACACACACACACACACATACACACCTGCATTGTTTGTCCATATTAAAGCTCCTGTGTGTTCATTTCATTTGGTTGAAAACCGAGAACCATGCCATTGAACACTACTAAAATGAAGTTAATGTAATCAGATAGTAAACAATACAAACATGCATATCCATATACACACAACACACACATTAGACTGGAGGGGGGGAATAGACCTTATTTCATCAAAGGGCTATTTTTTATTATTATTTTTTTTTAAATAGGCCTAGCCATATGTACAGTATATATGTATGTATGATAGGTTAGGTATTATTTTGAGGTTGAGGAAAAAAAAAAAAGAATATATTAATATTATTATTATTATTATTATTATTATCAATATTATCAATAATAATAATAATAATAATAATAATACATTTATTTTATAAAAAAGAACATTGCAGTAACATGCTCGTGCACAAATGCACGAGGGAAGAACAAAGCACCTTTTTAATTTTGGCTACTACATGTTTTAAAGAGCAACTGGGAGAATAGTATTTTAGCATTATTAAGAAAATTACATTTTAAAACGATTTTATTTCTTACCAATCTTTTTAAGAAGGAAAAACCGAATAGTGAAGAGCACAAGAGCTTTCGATAAAAGTGTACATTTCTCTCTCCATTCATTTATAATCTTTTTGATGTTCCTCTGATTTTTCTTTTCACCATCACCACTCATAGTTGTTGTTGGTTGAATCTGTGCATGAGGTTGCCATAGAAACATAAGCTGTTTGCCATTTATTGGTGTTGTGAAGCATAAACACAGTTCATAGTGTAAACAATAGGCGTAGGCACATTGGTCGGAACGAATTAATTTATTGTAAATTGACTTTTCATTCATTTTGATTCTCTGTAAAACAAAGGAATTGCAGTTGTATTTTCTGTATGGAAATGATTTCTAGTGAAGATTATATATATATATATATATATTTTTATATTTTTTTTTTAGTTTTTTTTTTTTTTCATTCATTTATATATATATTTTTTTTTATTATATATATATATATATATATATATATATATATATATTCATTCATCTTCTACCACTTTATTCGATCTTCCCTCGGGTCACGGGGAGCCTGTGCCTATCTCAGGCGTCTATGGGCATTAAGGCAGGATACACCCTGGATGGAATGCCAACCCATCGCAGGACACACACACACACACACATTCATACACTAGGGACAATTTTTCCAAGGTGCCAATCAGCCTACCTTGCATGTTTTTGGACCGGGAGGAAACCGGAGAACCTGGAGAAAAACCCCCTGAGGCACGGGGAGAACATGAAAACTCCACACACACATGGCCGAGACGGGAATCGAACCCCCATATATATATATATAACTATAATTTAACTATTAAATGTTAGTGAAGGGAGGTCACTGGAGAGTCACATCATTTTTGACAAAGATCCACATGTGGCTCAGGATCCATGGGTTCCTGATCACTGCATTAGACCATTCATAGGGATTGATGTGGTGTAGTATGCTTATGCGTATACATATGCAATACTATGCAGAAAATTTATATTGGTTTTGTAATAGTTTGTCAGTTGAAAAGCGAACAAAACCCTAATAAATAAATATAATAATTCTACATTACAGATAACTGACCATTAAATAACACACCTTGCAATGCCAAATACGCGGAACCAGGGAAGAACCTAGTAGTCTACCAACATTCCTTGTAACATTAAACTGAAAGATCACAATGTTAGTTTATTAACGGATGACACACTTATTGCTTATAGTTAAATATTATGCATTTATGCTAAATTATCCTTTTCCAATGTCTTTAAAATGTTTAATAGTCTTAGCTAATGTGCAAGTTAATATGCAGCTGTGTTTTTCCAGAACCAGTGTCTTAACTATGATAGCTGTGCTAGCCACAGGCCTGCTGGGTAACTCGGAAAATTTCAGAGCCATCCAGAATGAAGAATGAAGGCTGCCGTGAGAAAAAAACGACTCCAGTCACAGTTGTTGTTAGGAAAAATCTAACATGAGGAGGACTGAGTCAAAGCACCTGCTGGAGATATGAGAGAAAATAGAGAGAGAAACCAAACAAATACATTTTGTTTATTATTTGTCAACATGTCAGACACTCGTCACTTTGAATCTGTTGCTTGATTGAAAACTCCATAGAACTGTGTAATCAAAAGAGACATTCAGTGTTAACATTTTAATTTTGGTAACTTAAAGTGCAATAATTGAATGTATGTGGAGAGTAATTAAAATGTTTAATTATAATAGAAAAGCATAGCAGCAGAGCAAAATTTACAAATTAGGCATCAAAAAATGTTTAGTAAAAATCTAAGCAAACACAAAATCCTCCTTCATATATAACATATGGTTCTGCACATGTTAAATTTGAATGTGCCTTATGGCAGCAATTCTGGTTAATCTGTGATTAAATGCATAATTTAACCTGCAGCCATTGTAGAATTTCATATACTGTGTACTCATCTCCATATACATATCTTTATGTACATTTTCCATCGTCCTGGACTTTTATCTATTGTTCAATTATTGTTTAGTCGGTGTAACTGCCAGCGACATTGTGGAATCTCGCCAGGTCACTGGCATTCTTTATATTGAAATTTCCTTACTTTTTACGCCATTGCGTTTTCATTTGTGTCCTTGATGCAGCCCTTTCTGTTTCCTGTCTGCTTGTGAATGTCATGGTCACCTTGCATCACTCAGGGGAATTAGCAATAATTGGAATTTAATGTTCTTTCAGCCCCTCTTCAAGGGTAGAGGCCCCACAGTTTCCAATGTAGGGTTTATGTAGCCAGCGCTGAGAAGTGCTTAGCTTTCTAATTTGAATAAAACATGTTTAAATGTAAATGAGTCATTCCCTCCTATGGAGCTGTGTTTATTGATTTTCATAAAGAGGAATTATTCATCCTAATGTGAAACGGAGGTAGTTTGATATACACGCTAAGAATGAATGTGGGTGAAACAAACGGCTGCTAAGGGTTTGATTCAGTTCCTGGATAATCCCTGGAAAGTCATAAACATATTGCTCAATGACTTACTGTTTTTGATTTAAGTGTATTGCACACAAAACCTTGGCAGTAGGTGACTACTTCATAAGGGATGACCCAAAGTAACAAAAATGACCCAAATGCAATTAGTTACACCTAAAATATTAATTTCAATGCTGTACAGGTGCAGATCAGACCAGATATTCATTCATCTTCTACCGCTTTATCCGATCTTCCCTCGGGTCACGGGGAGACTGTGCCTATCTCAGGTGTCTATGGGCATTAAGGCAGGATACACCCTGGATGGAATGCTAACCCATCGCAGGGCACACACACACATTCATACACACATTCACAAACAATAGGGACAATTTTCCAAGGTGCCAATCAACCTACCGTGCATGTTTTTGGACCTGGGAGGAAACAGGAGAACCTGGAGAAAAACCTCCTGAGGCACAGGGAGAACATGCAAACTCCACACACACATGGCTGAGACGGGATTGGAACCCTGACACTGGCGGTGTTTGGCAATTATTAGGAATGAGAGGTGGTAGCCTAGTGGTTAAAGCATTGGCCTCCGGACCGGGTTCAAACCCCACCAACACCAAGCTGCCTCTAGTGGGCCCCTGAGCAAGGCCCTTAACCCTCAATGGCTCAGTTGTAAGTCTCTCTGGATAAGGACGTCTGCCAAATGCCATAAATGTAAATGAATGAGAAAATATGGCATCAGGTGTGTACACAGGTTTATAATAGGAATTGTAGAACTGCTAACCAATCACACAAAATTATGAGATAACACGTAAAGTATTACATGCTTATATACGGCGGTTAAAATTCAATCAGAATCACAAGGAATAAAAATCAGCCATGATTTCATTGAATCATTTGTGCCTAAAATCCTAATATGAGAATGGTAAAATATTTCTAATGGACTATGCTATTATAACTGCATGGCAAAGGTTAAATGTTCAAATAATCGGTCAAATAAAACTTTGGATTTGCTTCTTTGCATTTGTAACCTGGTCTTCAATCAGGATAAAGACATGACTAAATGACCAGCTCTAACTATCACACAATTTTAGCACAAAACCTGCAGGCCAATGTTACAAAGCCAAAGCAAGTCCAAGCGAACGAAATAATGGATTCAGAAATGAGAATCAAAGTCTTGGAAAGGCACAGACCTCAATCTGACAGAAAAGCTCTGCCCCAAGGCTTTGCACAAGAGATGTGAAGGCGCGTGAACTTGTTTTGCAAGCAAGAGTGGAATTAAATTGCAACTTTTCCTGTGCAAAGTTGTAAGACAGAAAAATGTACTGTGTCCATAAATTCAAAGACTATTTCTACAAAGTATAAGTAATGAAGTGAACACTTAGTATCTCTAACCAGGTTTTTTACAGGGAATTTTTCCCCCCTCCACAATTATCTTCTTTTATATTTTGTTTTCCTTAAAGGTCTCATTATGGATGAAAAAAATGATTCATTTTAGTTTCTGGCCTTGCACCCAAGAACTGCAATTTCAGTAAAGACATGTTGACATTTTTACCCACTGAAGTCTCATCAAGGTTGTGTTTGGGACTGTTCTGGCAGCCACGTTTGGATGAATCCATCACTGCCATTTCACAGTCGTATGTGGGCCAGATGAAAGTGACAAGTGAGTGCTATTACTGAGGCTTCGTGTATTCGCTATCTTGGCGGGATTGATACGATAGATGGACAGATAAAACATACCTAGGCATCAATAATATAGGTGTAAAAAAAACCCACACACACACATTGTAGGTGGTGGAAAGAGGGTGCTGTTAGAGCGGGAAAAGAACAAAAATTGTGAGGGGGGGATGTTTTGTACCACAGTTTATAACACCCAACACAAACCTTGCATTTCCAGGCAGTGGACTTATTTCACACTTCTTACACTTACACAAGACAGCCTCCATTTTCAGTTCTTTGGACGCTGTCATCATCAGAGTGTTATATAATTGTAGCGTACTTAAACTGTGCATTTCAGGAGGAGCGTGTCGTGCCGAGAACAGTCACTCGCTATTCTCATATTGATTTGCTCTCAGAAAGCTCTGCGGACCCGTGTGCAATTCCCCCGTCTCCATGAGTACCATATAATTCATCCTAAATGATGTTGATTCTTTCCTCTATAGGGTCTGCAGAAAGCATGGCTAAGATTTTACATGACAATCGTTTTTTTCTCTTGGCTTATATAGAATGACATCAGCTATACAGCTATACAGATTAACAGGCCACATGTGCTTTTCAACATTAGCATTAACACATGCACTGTTTGACTATGATCAATCTCTGTCTGCAATCATTTACGACTGGTCAAATGCCGTTTGTGTAACGCCTGTGATATATCCGAGCGCAAATGCCGAAAGCTGAGCGATATCCAAGGAATGAAAGGAAAAATGTGAAGTTAATTGATGCAGACACAACCTTCAAGATAACTAGAATATTATTGCCTGTCCAATCTGTGCAGACGACAAGAAACAACATAATCAAATGCTTTAATTGTGAAGTTTTAAGAAGTGTGAATCCAGCACAAATACAGCTGCTCTGGCAAAGAATCAACATATGGGCTGTTTAGGTCCGGCATGTTTGGCCAAAAAAATAGCTTATGTACTATTCATTCATAAATGAATAGATCATTCATAAAATTTTCGTTCCCGCTATATCAGATTTTTTTTTGCTGTTCTGCTTTTTCTTTTGTTGATGGGTCAGAGACAGTTGTAGGTAGTGGTAAGAAGGTGCTGTTAAAGCAGGAAAAGGAAATATAGGAAATGTATTTTTATTTTTTTTTGGGGGGGGGGTGTTTGGGATGTTTTACATCACAATTTACAAAACACTTTTGTAAAACCGTTTTGTATGACAATTCCAGCAGCACAGGATCTACACCACTGCTTACAAAAAGCAGAAAGCAGTCTTATGATTATGATTATGTCTGTTAATACTTTTTTGTGTGTGTGTGTGTGTCTGTGTGTGTGTATGCTGCTGCTGAAACAATACTGACCTATAATGTATTAACAGAATTAACTACAGAAGCTTGCTTGATTCCTGAATGATTCTGCCTGTCACCTGCATATATATATATATATATATATATATATATATATATATATATATATATATATATATATATATATATATATATATATATAATTGAATATATATAGATAGGTAGGATAGATAGGAAAAAAAATTAAAAATAATAATAAAAAAAACCTACCATAGAATTCTAGAATCCATCGAAAAGCTATAAAATTTCACTTTTTATTTGTCTCTGATGCAAAAACTTTTTAAAAATATTCAAATATCTGGCAACACCAAATAGAATAAGCCATTTTGAAGATGAATGAAAGAAAGAGTGTTTAAAGCATACACTGATGTCTATAATCACTCCAACAAAAAGCCTAAAACCTAAACCAAAAAAAAACTCTGTTGTGCCCAGCAGTGTTGTTCATACCAACTTCTGAGAACCCTACGTACGGAGAAACTGCATCTGTGTATCTAATTCAGGCATGAGCCAGTGGGATGAAAGCAAGGACTCCCTGTTTTACGTCCAAGCAAAGGTAAATATCCAGAAGCTTAGTAGAGAGATCGTCCTTTTACCATGAAATTGCATATACATTGCCACATTTAAAACATCAGAATTTGTACTTCAGTCAAATTTCTTTCATATTCTTTCATGGCAGATACATTCACATTTACATTTACAGCATTTAGCAGACACCGTTATCCAGAGCGACTTACAAATAGTGCGTTTGGTCTCCATCTAAGAATAAACTCATCAGGTAGGGTTGATACACACTTAAGGTACAAAATAAGCATAGACACAGTTAACGGATATTTATTTATTTGTTTTTTATGGATTCCTTGACAGTGAGAAGTTTGAAGTGTTAGGATAGGTGTTGTTGGAAGAGATTGGGGTCTTCAGTCCTTGTTTGAAGATAGTTAGTGTCTCTGTTGTTCGGACATCCAGGAGAAGTTCATTGCACCACCTCAGTGCCAGAACAGAGAAGAGCCTTGTGCTGATCTTACCTCTTACTTATTCTGAGAGAAGGTGGAACCAGGTGAGCAGTGATAGACGCTCTCAGGGAGCTAGGTGATGAGGTTTCTGAGATATGAAGGTGCCGATCCATTTTTGACTTTATAGGCGAGCATTAGTGTTTTGAATCTGATGTGTGCAGCAACAGGAAGCCAGTGGAGCGAGCGCAACAGTGGGGGATTTACAACAATAATACCGAGATCATTCCCAGATGTAGAACTTTATAGTCAATTGGTATTGTATTAGACTCGTATCCAAATGTTGCATAGAACCCTGTAAGAAGAGCTTTGGCTAGACATTTCCTCACATCATTCTCTCATATTTGTAGAGCATTATACGTTGTTTTTAACTAAAATTACTTTTTCCATTCTTTTCTCAGCATATAAAACCAATATAATCCAATCTGGATGTAAGTATCCATGTGCTACAGATTAGGTGTGAAACCTCTGGGGGGTTTTTAGGTTCATCCATATTCCACCACAAAGCAATGCGCACACATGTGCCAGACATGTGAGTGGAACAGCGCCACCGGCAGATTTCCCCAACCTTGTCAGACGAGTCTATTCTTCTCAGCTGATGACAGCATGTGTCATTTTAATATTATATTAATATGTGCCCCTGGCAAATAGAAGCGTCTGCAAATACTTTATATCTTGCTTTAGCGTTGCTGGGAAAAGCAGGTTGTTAAAAGATGTCCATTGTTTACTGCTTGCGTTTGAAGCAATTGTTATATCAATGCGATTTGATTCGATGATTCTTTTCAATATTATTTGCATAGTGCTTGTCACCGAAACAAGTTTAAATGCAGAGTTCACTTGTTACTTATTTGAAATGTATGCCAGCTGCGGTTTGGTGTTTGTTTTCGGGTGCTCATGATGCTCATGCTGAAAACTACAGCTTATCTCCTCTGTCAAGAGTAAACATCAATTTTCATCTCCCACCCTTTATGAATAATACTTTAATTCATCCGTAATGACATAATCTGGGATAAAACGAGGAGAACGTTATGACTTCCTGATCCAAGAGAGTCTGCTCTTCTAGTTCTCTAGCCTACTCCGAGTGCTCCGAGCTGCAGCACAACCGCCAGATGTTCGCAGTAGATAGCATTTCTCTGAAAGGGACAAGGTTCAAAGGTCCTCTTGAGATGGCCCTTTTGAACCCCCTGGCTGGAAGATAAAGTGATGCTCAACCCTTTAAAGCTTTTCTCACGAATAAAGCACCGCTAAATGATAGTAAAGGTGCTAGTGGGGGTTATAAAAAAATGGGCAATCTGTGTCACACAAATGAAATCATGACAAATGGGATGCTCTGTTTCAAGTCTTGCAGTGGTTTGTTATTTTGGGATTTTCAGCGCGTCCTCTGTAGTTATTGTTATTCCCTTGCAGCCGGCACCCAGCTGAGCCCACATCACCCACATGAAACCTGTCCTCAAGGGCACACTTCTCTCCGCAGGCCTGCTCTCTCATCACTAATCTATCGCCGTAATAGAAGTGAGTGATCGTGCGTTGCAGGCAAATAACAATGCCTGTGTAAATTACCGGGTAATTGTCCGGACGAGACATGGGGAACCACTCGGTGCTCAGAAGGCAAGAGGAGCCTGTTTGTTTGGTCATTTTGATCTAATGATGGTCGTTTGTCTCTGCTTCTCTCGCTGTCCTGTGGAGAGGATCCCTGCAGGATTCAACATTGCTGCTGCTTTATTTAATGTGCCAGGCATGCATTGTAGAAGGACAGGTCCTTGACACCTGTGGTTAAGCAGGCCTAGATTTAAAAAAAAAAAAAAAAAAAAAAAAGGGAAAGAGGCATGAAAAAAGATTAAATTAGGGCTTGGTAGTGGAAATGGAAATTGAAAGTGAAGAGACTTAGAGTCTCGCAGGTGGTTCGTTTGTTTACAGCAACCCATTTGACTAGATTAGAGCAAGTTGAAAGGTAGCTATCGGACATATTCTAAACTGCGCCACAGTGCCGACCAAGATTTGCAGTTTACTAGCAAAAATGAATGCTGGCTTCTTTTAAATGACTGCATAAATGTTCATTGTGTCAGGAGTCGAGGCTGAATAGGACCCAAATGCAGAGTGCAAAAAACAGGCAGGAAGAAAGGCAGAGTTCAATTAATGATAGAGCAATAATTATAATTTAATAATGAAGGGGCAGGCGAAAACAAATCCAAAATGCAGTCCAAGAATCAGGCACAGTAAATGGGGTAACAGAGGCAGGCAATAACATATCCGAGATCAGTTCGAGGAAAGACAACAGGCAAACAGAGCAGTGAGGGAAAAGACAAAAGGAAAAACCTAAACAGTCCAGAAAAACAAAAACCGAAAAACAAATAAATCCCAATGGCAGAAACAGGAATCCTGGAATCAGGAATCAGGACAGGCAGGGTGACTCGTGTTATACTCAGGAGCAGGAGCTGGTGAGATAATCCGGCAAGAAGTTATTATCTCCGATCTCCTTAAGTAAGGAGCCACGCAAGAAAGGCGGAAGATGGCCGCCGAACCCGGAAGTGTGCGCCACGAAACCAGAAGTCAGCGCAGCAAGCACGGGAGATCCTGACACATTGGCTTGTCTTTCATTTCAAATTTTCTGTAGGACGCTTAAACTATGTGCACTTATTGAATGTGAAAAAATGTAGTTCATTTCCTCCTTTATTTATTTATTCCTCATTGAAATTTCTTATTGTTTACATAGTGTAACTGAAATAGCCTTTACTGGAGTATTGTGTCATTCATCTACCAAGGTTGTAATCAAAACAAATCACCAGAAAGTAAAAAAAAAATGTAACAAATGTAACATTTGGATGTAACAAATAAGTGGATATTTACCTGCCTCTTTATAAAAATGCAAATGCAATCATATGGACAAAAGTAATAGGACTCCTGACCTTCCAGCCATATTGTGTATTTCTTACAGAAATAAATGTGGAGCTACACAATTATTCAGAATGTCATTGGTTAGCATTACAGCATTACGTTTTCCTTTCACTTGAACTCGGGGAACCAAACATATTTCAGCATGAGAATACACATGTACACAAAGTAAGCGCTATGATGATCCGGTTGGCACGGGTCGGAGTGGAGTGGCCTACTGTAGAATTCTGATGTCAGCCACATTCAACCCCACTGAAACCAATTGGAACAGGGACTGCACCCCAAGCCTTCTCATCAGCACCTGACTTTACTACATGTTCTTGTAGATGAAAGGGTAAATCATACTTGTGCAAATCTCCACAAGTACACTCCTACAAGTTCACTCCACAAGTACATTCCTACAAGTACACTACAGAAGTACACTCCACAATTACACTCCACAAGTACAATCCGCAAGTACACTCCACAAGTACACTCTAGTGGAACATATTTACAGGAGAGTGGAGATTATTGCATCATTTTTTCTTACTGAGATTATAATTCTGTTTATGATTTAAGGTAACTGTTATTTGCATAACATCAATCTAACTGGTTCCTTAAATAGATTTTTTTTTTAATTAAGTTCACATTTAATTTTGTGTGCCATTTTTAACAGGGGGCTCGGTGGCTTAGTGGTTAGTTCGAGTCCCGTCTCGGCCATGTGAGTGGAGTTTGCATGTTCTCCCCGTGCCTCAGGCATTTTGGCATTCCATCCAGGGTGTGTCCTTCCCATAGACACCTTCGCCTGAGATAGACACAGATTCCCCGTGACCCGAGGGAAGATCGGATATAGTGGTAGAAGATGAATGAATGAATGAATGAATTTTTAACAGAGGACAACTTTATAAAAAAAAAAAAATTATGCTTAGCTGTTTACATTTTTTTTAAACTAGGCATTTTCCCTGCCAAAAAAAATACTATTTTCTTTAACTTAACTTTTTAACAAAGAGGGTGGGGTTGGGGTCAGAGCAGCAACACTATTATAGTCAGTAGTGGGCTATATATCAACAAATGTTTCTTTAATATAGCACTGCTGATGATAGAGTGCTTGTTTTTGTATATTTTAGTATGTGGAAATGTACTGACGTTAAAAGAATGTTGATTCATCGTCTGATCCAGATATATATATATATATATATATATATTACTTATATTCTATATATATATATATATATTATATATTATATTTTTTTTTTGGGGAAATATATATATATATATATATATATATATATCTATATATATATATATATATATATATATTTTTTTTTTTTTTTTTTTTTGCAATGTCAACAAACTCTGTCAACAAACTCTGAGGATACACACACACACCAACACCTGTGCATAGATGATTTCAGTTTTTACGTCAGTCAATTCCTCTGTGACAGTTTGCAGGTCATCTTCACACACTCTTTACCCTTTTTTCTCCTTTTTTCTTTTCCACACCATTTTCCCTTTTACCTCACACAGCAAATTCACTCATCTCGTTTAACCTTCATCCCTGCTTTATATCCACTTATCTTGCTCTTTTTGTTTTGCTGTACTTGTTTTTTTGTACTTTCCCCCCAAGGCCCCCCCTCAGGTTTCTTTCAATCAATTTCCATTTTTTTTTATTTGTTCTTGGTCATTGTCCTAGTCACAATTTACAACTCAAATACATCCTCTAAGTGTATTGAGGTAAATATAGTAAATGGAGTAGCTCGTAAGCTTGAAGTTTGTTTCAGTTAATACAAGCTCAGCTAAACACTTATTCATAACACGCTCTGGAATTTTTTCCCCGTTACCCCTAAATAGATATTTGATTAAAGATCCATGAAGAATTGACACTCCTTTTTTTTTCCCTCTCACAATATGAATTTATATTTTGCCCATTAGAATATGGATTATATTTCAAAGAGTAGGTCATTAAATTGGGTGGTTGTGAACATTAGGATGCATGTTGACATATGGATATTTACATCCCTTTTTTTAATTAAGTGAATGATGGGAATTTCATTGATGTCGTTCACCATCCAGTCATATTTATGGGTAATCTGTTCAGGTCCTAAATCCCTTCTGGACCTTAGGTTATTCCTGGGGCAGACTAATAGGACGTAATTTCCAATTGATATTCGATAGAAAGTCAATAGGAAATTTCTTCCCCATGCGTACCACTTCTCATGCGAATCATTGCTAGTATGAGATGTGGCCCCACAGAGTATCACTTCATATTAGAGCGTCCAGAATGTTTATGCAAATTTCGATCTGACACATCTGACATTTTTATATGATCAGAAACTTCTCGTTCGGATTCATTTTGAATTTGTGGCCTACTCTGATATTAAACCCTAGGCCAAACCTTGTTAAAGGTTATAAGGTCTTATACACTCTTAAAAATAGTGTTATATTGTTTTCCCTTGTTTGAATACATCTGAATGAACCTCAAGAGTGAGTTTGTTTAGAGTCTTTCCTCTTCCTTTTCGCAGCTTGGTGAGATCAGGGAAAAAGAAAAAAAAAACAAGGATAAGGAGTTGTGAGATGGAGAAAAACAATCCCCGCAGAGCTCCCGGAATAGTGGATAGACTGCATGGCCTGACCCTTACCTCAGTACGTTTTGCAATCCAACATGAATTGACTTGGGAAAAATCCTATTATTTTAAGGCACCAGAGGAGCACAAATATAGGTATTTGCTACCTAAACTTTTTTCCTAGCTTGCTGAAAGCCGACTAAAGATTCTTTGCTGACTGACAAGAAAGTGAAGGAAAGTCCAGGTCGCAGGACCTTTAGCTTCTGGTTTGCTTTGACTTTCTGTGTTGTTACTCACATAAATGGCTGTTAATATCTTGGCACTGATTTTTATAGCTTGCCTTCTGGTCATTAGTTGCAGTAAATTGCTAATCAGCTTCATGAGTCAGAGCTGTTGTTGCTTAGAGGGCAGGGACATTAACATCCTTATAAATGAGCACGGGTCTTTGATCTGTTGATTGGCACAGTGTACGGCATTAGGTTTTTTTATTTCGGGGCTGTAGCCAGAGGATCCGAATGCGGAATCAGTAGCAGCGAAAATGTTTTCTCTAATGCAAGAGCAATTAATCGTGATGGAACAGTCAACTATCAACGGCTGGAAAGGAGAAAGGAGGGGGGTGCGAATGATGCAAGCCAGAGCTATTGCTATGAAACATAAATAATGCGCGAGGCTGTTTGGTCTAGTGATAAAGAGGCAAATTACCAAGTTAGCGCTAAACATACAACAGGCTAAATTAATTTAAAGAGCAGAAGAAGGAAGCGATCCCCTAAAAGCGTAAAGAAAATGATGGAATTCTTTATTTTTAGACTGACGGTTTTGCTCTCTGTAATACTATTTGCATTGGAGTAAAATTGAGTGGCATTAATATATTTCGGTGTATTGTGGCTTGTGTGAAACTGTAATTAGCTAGGCTGTTTCCCTTCACTGTTATTTTCTACTTTATGTGCAACTGGAATTGCTTTTTTAGGGCCCCCACCGTGTTTAACCACAGTGCAATCACTGATCATTTCATATCGGCTTTATTTGCAATAGCTTCCAGAAATAGTTCAGAGAGATGACTTGTACACAAGTATAGTCACTTTGAAGAATAGTTTAAGCGTGTAGTGCCAGTTCCTCCCTGCTCATACACACACACACACACATACACACACACATACACACACAGACACACACATACATACATATATGTGTGTGTTTGTGTGAGTGTGTGTGAGTGTGTTTGTGTGTACTGTATTTCCACCACTATTTTAAATACCACTATTTGAACTACCATGAACTTCCTGTAATCTTTACCCAGTCAAGATCCATCCATCCATCCATCCATCTTCCTCCGCTTATCCGGGACCGGGTCGCGGGGGCAGCAGTCTAAGCAGAGATGCCCAGACTTCCCTCTCTCCAGCCACTTCCTCTAGCTCCCCCGGGGGGACACCGAGGCGTTCCCAGGACAGTCGAGAGACATAGTCCCTCCAACGTGTTCTGGGTCTTCCCCGAGGCCTTTTCCCGGAGTGGGACATGCCCGAAACACCTCCCCTGGAAGGCGCCCAGGAGGCATCCGAAATAGATGC
This sequence comes from Kryptopterus vitreolus, assembly GCA_030449085.1. Lineage (NCBI taxonomy): Eukaryota > Metazoa > Chordata > Actinopteri > Siluriformes > Siluridae > Kryptopterus > Kryptopterus vitreolus. The sequence continues at coordinate 7,801,354 of JACRUU010000020.1, forward strand.
CCGAGCCACGCCAGCTGGCCCCTCTCGATGTGGAGGAGCAGCGGATCTACTCTGAGCTCCTCCCGAGTGACTGAACTTCTCACCCTATCTCTAAGGGAGCGCCCAGACACCCTGCGAAGGAAGCTCATTTCGGCCGCCTGTATCCGGGATCTTGTCCTTTCGGTCATGACCCAAAGCTCATGGCCATAGGTGAGAGTAGGAACGTAGATCGACCAGTAAATTGAGAGCTTTGCCCTTTTGGCTCAGCTCCCTCTTCACTATGACGGACCGGTACATCGACCGCATTACTGCAGAGGCTGCACCGATCCGCCTGTCGATCTCCCGTTCCATCCTCCCCTCACTCGTGAACGAGACCCCAAGATACTTGAACTCCTCCACTTGGGGAAGGAGCTCTCCACCAACCTGAAGTGGGCTAACCACCTTTTTGCGGCTAAGGACCATGGCCTCGGACTTGGAGGTGCTGATCTTCATCCCAGCTGCTTCACACTCGGCTGCAAACCTTCCCAGTGCATGCTGAAGGTCTTGGCCTGATGGAGCCAACAGGACAACATCATCGGCAAAAAGCAGAGACGAGATCCTGTGGTCCCCAAACCAGACTCCCTCCAGCCCCTGGCTGCTCCTAGAAATTCTGTCCATAAAAATAATGAACAGAACCGGTGACAAAGGGCAGCCTTGCCGGAGTCCAACATGCACCGGAAACAGGTCTGACTTACTGCCGGCAATGCGAACCAAACTCCTGCTCCGTGCATACAGAGACCGAGCAGCCCTCAACAGAGGGCCTCGGACCCCATACTCCCGGAGCACCCCCCACAGAGTGCAGCGAGGGACACGGTCGAATGCCTTCTCCAAATCCACAAAGCACATGTGGACCGGTTGGGCAAACTCCCATGATCCCTCCATCACCCTGTAGAGGGTATAGAGATGGTCCAGTGTTCCACGGCCAGGTCGAAAACCGCATTGTTCCTCCTGAATCCGGGGTTCGACTAAAGGCCGAATTCTCCTCTCCAGTACCCTGGCATAGACTTTCCCAGGAAGGCTGAGGAGTGTGATCCCCCTATAGTTGGAGCACACCCTCCGGTCCCCTTTCTTAAAAAGAGGAACCACCACCCCGGTCTGCCAATCCAGAGGCACCGTCCCCAGCTGCCACGCGATGTTGCAGAGGCGTGTCAGCCAAGACAGCCCCACAACATCCAGAGACTTCAGGTACTCAGGGCGGATCTCATCCACCCCCGCTGCTCTGCCACCGAGAAGCTTCTCAACTACCTCGGTGACCTCAGCTTGGGTGATAGATGATGCCACCTCTGAGCCCATGGCCTCTGCTTCCTCATCGGAAGGCATGACTCCGGGGTTGAGGTGATCCTCAAAGTATTCCTTCCACCGTCCGATGATGTCCCCAGTTGAAGTCAACAGATCCCCACCTCCACTGTAGACAGTTTTGGCAGGGCACTGCTTCCCCCTTCTGATATGTCGGACGGTTTGCCAGAACTTCTTTGAGGCCGACCGATAGTCCCTCTCCATGGCCTCTCCGAACTCCTCCCATACCCGAGATTTTGCCTCAACAACCACCACCCGGGCCGCAGCCCGCTTGGCCTGACGGTACCCATCAGCTGCCTCAGGGGTCCCGAGAGCCAACCAGGCTCGGAAGGACTCCTTCTTCAGCTTGACGGCATCCCTTACTTCCGGAGACCACCACCGGGTTCTGGGATTACCGCCGCGACAGGCACCTGAGACCTTGCGGCCGCAGCTCAGAATGGCTGCATCGACAATGGAGGTGGAGAACATGGTCCACTCAGACTCAATGTCTCCAACCTCCCTCGGGATCTGGTTGAAGCTCTGCCGGAGGTGGGAGTTAAAGATGTCTCTGACAGGGGGTTCTGCTAGGCGTTCCCAGCACACCCTCACAATACGTTTGGGTCTGCCGAGTCTGTCCAGCTTCCTTCCCCGCCATCGAATCCAGCTCACCACCAGGTGGTGATCAGTTGACAGCTCCGCCCCTCTCTTCACCCGAGTGTCCAAAACACACGGACGGAGGTCAGATGAGACAACCACAAGGTCTATCATCGATCTCCGTCCTAGGGTGTCCTGGTACCATGTGTACTGATGGACACCCTTGTGCTTGAACATGGTGTTCGTTATGGACAAACTATGGACTAGCACAGAAGTCCAATAACTGAGCACCACTCGGGTTCAGATCAGGAGGGCCGTTCCTCCCAATCACGCCCCTCCAGGTATCACTGTCGTTGCCCACGTGGGCATTGAAGTCCCCCAGTAGAACAACGGAATCTCCAGTCGGGGCGTTTATCAGCGCCCCTCCCAGAGACGCCAAGAAGGCCGGGTACTCTACACTGCCATTCGGCCCATAGGCACAAACAACAGTGAGAGACTTTTCCCCAACCCGAAGGCGCAGGGAAACGACCCTCTCGTTCACCGGGGTAAACTCCAACACATGACGGCTAAGATGGGGGGCTATGAGCAGGCCCACACCAGCCCGTCGTCTCTCACCGCCGGCAACTCCAGAATAATGGAGAGTCCAGCCTCTCTCGAGGAGTATGGTTCCAGAGCCCAGACTGTGGGTGGAGGTGAGCCCGACTATCTCTAGCCGGTATCTCTCAACCTCCCGCACAAGCTCGGGCTCTTTCCCAACCAGCGAGGTGACATTCCATGTCCCTAGAGCTAGTCTCTGTGTCCAGAGGTCGGGTCGTCGAGGCCTCCGCCTTCGACCACTGCCCGAACCACATTGCACCGGTCCCTTTATGAGCCTTCCTGCAGGTGGTGGGCCCACGGGGAGGTGTCCCCACGTCACTCATTCGGGCTGAGCCCGGCCGGGCCCCATGGGTGGAGGCCCGACCACCAGGCGCTCGCTTTCGAGCCCCAGCCCCGGGCCTGGCTCCAGGGAGGAGCCCCGGCTGCGCCATACCGGGCGACGTTACGGTCCTTGCTTTTAATTTTTTCATAAGGGGAATATGAACCGCTCTTCGTCTGAGCCGTCCCCTAGGACCTGTTTGCCTTGGGAGACCCTACCAGGGGCATCTAGCCCCCGACAACATAGCTCCTAGGATCATCCGGTTACTCAAACCCCTCCACCACGTTAAGGTGGCGGTTCAAGGAGGGGCCCAGTCAAGATGTCTATTATTAATCCATTTCCTCGACAAACCTGACACATTCTAGATGCTGAATTGTTATGTTTTTTAGATATCATTCTGTATGAATTCTAGAGGCCTGTTGTGCATAATATCACACAATACTTAAACCAACAAATACCCATTCTACATTCAGCATTAATAATATCGCATGCCTACTCATCTCCTCACTACATAGAGAAAACACCTGATCATAAAGATACGTATATGCGTTGTGAACATCCCATATCACATTTAATCCAAACTAGTCTACTCTTTTGGTCATACTATAGAACTGTGTACATCCAACTTTGGGGAAAAAGAGTTTGGGGAACAACTGCATAGTGAAGATGGCTGGAAGAGTCAGTTATCTCGATATATATTGTTCCATATAATATATTTGTTCATTCATTCACTCATCTTCTACCGCTATATCCAATCTTCCCTCGGGTCACGGGGAGCCTGTGCCTATGGCGTCTATGGGCATTAAGGCGAGATACACCCTGGATGGAATGCCAACCCATCGCAGGACACACATACTCACAATCACACACACATTCAGACACTAGGGACAATTTTCCAAGGTGCAAATCAACCTACCGTGCATGTTTTTGGACCAGGAGGAAACCGGAGAACCCAGAGAAAAACCCCCTGAGGTACTTGGAAAACATCCAAACACCACACACACATGGCCGAGACGGGAATCGAACCCGGACCCTGGCGGTGTGAGGCGAATTTGCTAACCACTAAGCCACTGTGGCCCTAATATATTTGTATGCTGTATAATGTATTTGTATAATGTCCGATTATCCTCTAATCCTCTAATTTGCTTGGCCAAATGAAACATTAAATGTGTTGGAAATAATGATGAGCGGTATAATTACATGTGTGATTATATACATTATTAACCTGTATGGTTAGGTTTGATGCAATATTAAAGCATTTGGAAACATATTTGACGAATAAAAATGTTTTGTTTGCTTTTCCTCTTCTGTGTCCATCGGGCGTTTATTTGGTTTGGAATGTGCTGCAGAGATTTAGCATTTACACTGATTTATTCCTGGAGGGCAAAACTATTTAGAGTAGAGTTTTATTTAACTTCTCCGCTAAACATTGAAATGTTTCTATTAGTTATAGAATACATTAGATACAGTACCAAATGTGTACCGTACCAAACTGTAATGTATATGTGACAAATAAAGGCTATTCTATTAACGAATGCTAGGGCTATACAATTTTACACTCTTGTAGCCACAAAAATAGAATCCATTTGCATTTGTTAGGGATGAACTAATATAGCCAGTCGTATTGGAGTAGGATAAATGAGGGTCGTCTCTCGAAGACGGGGTTTTTGATCTAACCATTTGAAGTAAGAAGGGTTCTCGGCAGTTGGTAATGTAATCACAATTTTGGATCAAAGTGGATTTGCAAATAACAATGGCACATTTTCAAAGTCACGTTCCCTCCTGTAGCACTCACCCTGCTTTTTTCTTTTGTAATGGATTAATACAAATAGGGAGAATGGACTTATCCCAAACCGAATTATTAATTCCTTGTCGTGCCCGGGTTTGGCAGCGATTTACTCGGCAGCATTTCCATCTGTTTCTTAATCCCTTGCACTATTTATAGTACGTTTGTAATCTTTTCATTTGCTGCATGTACTGTATATATTAAACCATACAGTACACACACAGAATAAATCTGAATATAAATCAAGGCCCAGAGATTGAACCCATTTCCTTCCACATTAATTGCCTAAAGGGACCAATTGATGCGTGCGTTCATGTCTTACGCCAGTCCAATATTCGAACTAAATAAATCAGCGATAGTAATCAGAAGAATCAGCAGATTCTCATCTACCTCAGCATCTTTACATCCCGAATTTATTCTAATGGGACTCGGAGAGTGTAGATGGTATATAAAGAGCTGGTTATTTCTCATAATAAAATTGCCAAACAACCATTCGGTGTACTCAGCAATACATAATTCGATACTCTGAGATTGCAGTGGACACTTGTGCATGCTGATTGTATTGAACTACTACTTTTGCTGTAATATCAGAAAAGATAAGATAAGCCATTGGAGAAATGCTGTTCTATCAGGCCACAATGATTGCCACTTGGGTGTAAGTAATTAGGCTTTGTTCAAGTTGTTCAACTAAATGTGCGGCACCAGTTGGTGGCTACGGAGAGTTAACAATGGAACAATAGACATTTGCAGGCAAAAAGCTACCGTCTAAAGCAGAGTATTATCTGCGAAGGCCTTTAACACCCGGTAGATCATCTGTTCGAGTCGAATAGGCGCTGCTTCAATTCGTATTTAATATTTTATTTACAAAAGCACAATGCAAATTACATTTGCACAGACATGACAACTGACATCAATGACAAATAATTTTCACTCTCATGATTTTCTTTTCTTTTTGTTTTTTGCAAGCCCAGGTTTTCAAATAGATTTTAATCACAGAAATGTGAAAAAAGCAATTACCTTTTGGCTAAGCTTTTAAGCATTCTTTATTTAAAAAAAAAACCATAATTATAAAAAATGCGTGTCTACTATTCACATTAGGGTTTTTTTTAATCCTTAGAGAACACACTTAAATAATGCAGTTCAGTACGGTAAAATTATGCACTGCTGATATATATATATATATATATATATATATATATATATATATATATATATATATATATATATATATGTGTATGTGTTGTGTGTGTGTGTGTGTGTGTGGGTGTGTGTGTGTGTGTGTGTGTATATATATATATATATATATATATATATATATATATATATATATATATATATATATATATATACAGTGGGGTGAAACTGAAAAAACTATTTCCTGACTTTTTATTCTTTTGCATGTTTGTCACACAAAATGTTTCTGATCATCGAACACATTTTAATATTAGTCAAAGATAACACAAGTAAACATAAAATGCAGTTTTTAAATGAATGTTTTTATTATTTAGTGAGAAAAAAATCCAAACCCACATAGCCCTGTGTGAAAAAGTGATTGCCCCCCTTGTTAAAAAATAACTTAACTGTGGTTTATCATATTTTATGTGAGTTTTTCTGTAGCCACCCCCAGGCCTGATTACTGCCACACCTGTTTCAATCAAGAAATCACTTAAACAGAAGCTACCTGACACAGAGAAGTAGACCAAAAGCACCTCAAAAGCTAGACATCATGCCAAGATCCAAAGAAATTCAGGAAGAAATGAGAACAAAAGTAATTGAGATCCATCAGTCTGGTAAAGGTTATAAAGCCATTTCTAAAGCTTTGGGACTCCAGCGAACCACAGTGAGAGCCATTATCCACAAATGGCAAAAACATGGAACAGTGGTGAACCTTCCCAGGAGTGGCCGGCCGCCCAAAATTACCCCAAGAGCGCAGAGACAACTCATCCGAGAGGTCACAAAAGATCCCAGGGCAACATCCAAAGAACTGCAGGCCTCACTTACCTCAATTAAGGTCAGTGTTCACGACTCCACCATAAGAAAGAGACTGGGACAAAAACGGCCTGCATGGCAGAGTTCCAAGACGCAAACCACTATTAAGCAAAAAGAACATTAAGGCTCGTCTTAATTTTGCTAAAAAACATCTCAATGACTGCCAAGACTTTTGGGAAAATATCCTTGTGGACTGACGAGACAAAAGTTGAACTTTTTGGAAGGTGCGTGTCCCGTTACATCTGGCGTAAAAGTAACACAGCATTTCATAAAAAGAACATCATACCAACAGTCAAATATGGTGGTGGTAGTGTGATGGTCTGGGGTTGTTTTGCTGCTTCAGGACCTGGAAGGCTTGCTGTGATAGATGGAAGCATGAATTCTAATGTCTACCAAAAAATCCTGAAGGAGAATGTCCGGCCATCTGTTCGTCAACTCAAGCTAAAGCGATCTTGGGTGCTGCAGCAGGACAATGACCCAAAACACACCAGCAAATCCACCTCTGAATGGCTGAAAAAAAAACAAAATAAAGACTTTGGAGTGGCCTAGTCAAAGTCCTGACCTGAATCCCATTGAGATGCTGTGGCATGACCTTAAGAAGGCGGTTCATGCTAGAAAACCCTCAAATAAAGCTGAATTACAACAATTCTGCAAAGATGAGTGGGCCAAAATTCCTCCAGAGCGCTGTAAAAGACTTGTTGCAAGTTATCGCAAACGTTTGATTGCAGTTATTGCTGCTAAGGGTGGCCCAACCAGTTATTAGGTGCAGGGGCAATTACTTTTTCACACAGGGCTATGTGGGTTTGGATTTTTTTTCTCACTAAATAATAAAAACATTCATTTAAAAACTGCATTTTATGTTTACTTGTGTTATCTTTGACTAATATTAAAATGTGTTCGATGATCAGAAACATTTTGTGTGACAAACATGCAAAAGAATAAAAAGTCAGGAAGGGGGCAAATAGTTTTTTTAACATGCAGTATGCAAGGTATACTGTGAAAGCAATTTTTACATTTTAGAATAACATATATATGAACCTTATAAATGTATTTATCGACAAATCCACTGTAATTTGACAGTTTCTTCAATGTACATGTTTAGTTTTATAAAATGTTTTGTCACATGTACAGTAAATATTACGTTAAAATATTCTACATATTATTTGTGCATCACGATATAACTAATAACTCTCCTATATTCAGCTTTTTTTCTTCAAACGACAGGAAAGCAGCAAGGGTGTGTGTGTGTGTGTGTGTGTGTGTGTGTGTGTGTGTGTGTGTGTGTGTGTGTGTGTGTGCGCTTGTGTGTACAGTGTTTGCTGTAAAGGAATACAATTTTGATTCATATTCTATTACTAATAGGCATGAGAAATAGAGTGCATGGCAAAAGCATTCGTACACCTCAAATATTACCACAAACGGAACTGTAAACATGTTATAACCACAAACTTAATTGTATTTTGTTGGGATTTTTTGTGATAGACCAGCACAAATATTTCATATACAAATACAATCCAGTTTAATCAACTGCCTTTAGAAGTCACATAATTAGTAATTAGAGTCTACCTGTGTGTACTTAAATCCCAGTATTATTACAGCTGTTCTGTGAAGGCCCCAAAGCTTTTTTTAGAGAAGATTAGTGAGCAAACTGCATCACGAAGACTAAAGAACACACCAGAGAGGTCAGGAATAAAGTTGTGGAGAAGTTTTAAAGCAGGATTAGGTTAGAAAAACATATTGCAGGCTTTGCACTTCTCATGGAGCACTGTTCAATCCATCTTCCGGAAATGGAAAGAGTATGGAACAACTGCTAACTCACCAAGACATGGTGGTGCTCCTATACTGAAGGTCGGGAAAGGAGAGCATCGATCCAAGAAGAAGCCAGAAGGCCAGAACCCGGATACTACACATCAGCCTGAACACACCATTCCCACTGTGTAACATGGTGGTGGCAGCATCATGCTGTGGGAGATGCTTTTCTTCAGCAGGGACAGGGAAGCTGATCAGAGTTGATGGGAAGCTGAATTAAACTAAATACAAGCCAATCCTGAAAAAAAAACCTACCAGAGGCAAAGGAGATGAGCATGGAGCGGACGATCACCTTCCAGCAAGAAAACTACCCCAATCATATTACAATGTAGTGGTTGATATCAAAGCATATTCAATGGCCCAGACAAACTTCAGACGTAAATCTTATTGAGAATATTTGGCAGGACTTGCAAAAATTGCTGTTCACAGACGTTCTGCATCCAGTCTGATTCAACTGTAGCTGTTTTGCAATGAAGAATGTGTAAATATGTATATATTGCAAAAAAAAATACCCAAAAAGACTTGCATCTGTAGGTGGTTCGACAAAGTATTGACTCAGTGGGGCTGATTACATATACACGCCACACAGAGATCATCATTCATCATCATCATCATCATCATTCATCTTCTACAGTTATATTTGATCTTCCCTCGGGTCACAGGGAGTCTGTATCTATCTCAGGCGTCTATGGGCATTAAGGCAGGATACACCCTGGATGGAATGCCAACCCATCGCAGGGCACACACACTCACATTCACACACACATTCATACACTAGGGACAATTTTCCAAGGTGCCAATCAACCTACTTTGCATGTTTTTGGACCGGGAGGAAACCGGAGAACCCGGAGAAAAACCCCCTGAGGCACGGGGAGAACATACAAACTCCACACACCGAGACGGGACTCGAACCCGGATCCTGGCGGTGTGAGGCGAACGTGCTAACCACTAAGAAACCGTGCCCCCCACACACATTTATTTATTTAATGTAAATTATTACGCTCATGTATGATTTTTCTTGCACTTCACAATTATGCAATACTTTGTGCTGGTCTATCACATACAATCTCCATAAAATGCATTTCGTTTTAATAATGTACGTTATTCTCATATTTTAATGTGAGAAAATGTGAAAATATTCAAAGGGTATGAAGATATGAATGCTTTTGCATTTACAGTTTACATGTTGACACAGATTTTTTTTACAAGGTTGCCAAATTGAATTAGTCAAATACAAATGATTAAATATTATTATTATGATATTTACTAGACAGTACAAGAATATTGAATGTGCTGTGGAATTTTCCCTATAATAATCTGTAAAGATTATTATGTACAATAATACTGTAAAGATTTAATATTAGATGGTCAGCTGTCCTTTGGCTACATGGTACATGTACATGTACTACATGCTTATTTTATGGGCAGGTTTTGTCATATTAACAAATTGACCAATAAGGCTTATAGTGTGTATTTATCACATGCTTCACATAAGGGAAGAGTCATTCCTTTATCTTCTAATTCATCTAGACTTAAATTGAATTTGACTTTACATGCAGAAATACACATCATTCTAGACGCACTGGCCTGATAGATCTTTGTAGACAAAAGAATTTATAACATAGCTTTTACAAATACAGAATGCTACAGCAATGCATAATCCAATTGCAATATTTCATGAACACATATCAGTGTCTGTCTTTTAGGAATCATGGGATTCTTTTGGATGTCAAAAAGGAAAATGGAAATGTCTCAAAAGGTTACATCAAGTTGGAAAGTGATAGCCTTGTGTAGAGTTGAATAATTTACTGCGCAGTGCAGTGTGCTGGTAAAACATTCACAGGGTGGTGCAGTAAAAGATTCGAAAAAAGCTACTGACTTCGCCTCAGAGGTTGTGTAGTATTAGTTGTGTCTACCGAGGCTCGTAGCTGTGTAATAGAATGAGTCAGTATGTGTGGCTAACTATGATTGAAAGGACATTTATTGGCCTTTTGGTCCATTTACACAGCATAACTCTTTTTACACTCCATTATCAGCGAAATAAATCAAAATGTAATTTGCCATGTGTTTTCGAATGGCGCTTGTTGGCGCTCTGTGTGTGTGTGTGTGTAAATGTGTGTGTGTTTGTTCTTACTTTTGACATTTTTTAGGTTTATTGTGTGATGACAACATAAATTTTATTCCCAGGCCCTGCCCTTCTTTTTGTCTGCAGTCTGCAATACTAAGTATAGTACCATAGTTCACTGAGTGGGTGTGGCTTAAATTTCAGAGGATAGCATTTATCGTACTGTCCATGTGACTGCCTGAAGTAATTCCTAATGGAGCTAATGAATATCATGCTTACACATGAACTGTACGTTTTTTGGTATTTTGTAATAATAATACAATTATTTTAGTATAACAGGTTTTTAAAAAAATAAATATAAGAAAACAGAAGAAAAGAAAAGGGCAGCTGGTGACCACACACACACACACACACACACACACACACACACACATGCGCACACACACGCATATTTAGGAGAACTAACTTCTGATCGATGGCTTTCTTCTCTTTAAACTCATTTATCATTCAAGCGAACAGCAAGGTGAAGGAACATCAACATGTCACGTCCTCACTGAAATGTTTTCAGCGGGGGTCTCGAATTCAGAAGAAGAAGAAGAAAAAAGAAGCATCCATCTGAAAATGCTATGAAATAGATTGCCACTCAATTCACAGTCAGCTCATAGTCCTCTCAAGTGTACAGAGAGAGTCACGGGCTTATTTTCTTTCCTATTTGCACAGCGGGATGAAAATGCGCACAACAGAAGTCATGGCAGTGTACTCTGTAGTGCCTGACTCCATATGGAGAGCGAGGCTGTGCTCCGGTAATGTTCTTAACACACCCTTATGCACTTCCCTTACACCACTTAACCCTGGGGGAATCCCTGTCAACATCTTAAGGGCTGTTTCAGCTCAAGCGAAGGTTTTGTAGATGACCTCTTGGTCACAGGAGACCTCAGGTCACTGAGTCAACTAAGTTCAAACTTTTAAAACTCATTTTACCCAGAAGGTAATGCACTTTACTTTTATGATTTAAATTTAAAGTTATATTTTGTGTGTGTGTGTGTGTGTGTGTGTGTGTGTGTGGGTGGGGGGGGGGGGGGGTTCTGATTTTTGGTATGTTCTTATATGGTATAATGTAGACTACATGCTTTAGATAGTAGAAGACAGAATTGTGTTAGTTTGTTCTGCTTGCATGCCATCAAAAAGGTTCATTCTAAATGAATTACAACATGCTAATGCTAATGCACAGCATAAGGCTGTTATATGAAAATGACTCATGTAAGTAAAAAAATACCTGATTTTCTCAAATATATCCGATGGCTAATTGGTTTTGCTTGGTTTCTTTTATTTTTGAACTTTAATACACAATGCATTTAGTTCCCATCTATACTGTATGTTTTAACGCACATCGTTTTGTATACACAATAAACGGTGTGTGGTCACCTGAACGGACGATTTGTATGTGCTTTCGAACATTCCATTGTACATTTCTGTTAAGATGTTCCACTACATTTTGATATGTGGTTGGGAAGAATTGTGTTTATTCAACAACAAGGTACTGAAATAGGATAATACGGGTCCCAGAACTCTACATCGTTCACTTTTCTTAGAGTAACTATGATGTTGAAACAAGGTTTGGGGCTTCTCGTTCAAGTGAAGTGTAAATCCAATGGTATATCTCCAACTTTGTGTCAGCAGTTGTGAGGAAGAACAGGCGGAGGGAAGTCAGTCTCTCCGTTGCTTTTGTGTAAGTAATGTTGCTAGCAAAGTTATAGCTAACACAATAAACCTACGATGTAAAATGTCGATACCTCTACATTATACCCTATAAATGATTTGGAGCTTGCTTGTATGAAAATAGGGATAGATAGCTACTTGCTGTTCTAACTAAACAGATATTATTTCTGCATGCTGCGTTATAATCTAAGAGGAGACATCGACAGGCACTACGTGTGTTTTTAATGTGCTCGATGGTGTTTTGGTTATCTAATGTAGCTGATGAGTGCATTTCCACTTATATAACATGTGGCCAAAATGCCCCTCAGACTTTGTGAAGAGACTTAAGTGATTTAATTTGAATCCATTTTATATGCCTAGTCTAAATGTCTGCCGGGGACATTTTACCCTTTCATTTTCATGTGGATAATACCTAACAGGATTTAATAACACTAGATAAGTGCTCATATAAATGAGATGACCAAGTGTATACAGAGTTTTTTTTTTTTTTTTTATGATACTCAGTGGAGTTTTATTTTAGAAGACTTTGTCAGCTTGGGATTTTTTTTCCTTCTACATTACATCAATGTGTGAAGGAGCTTATGAATATACATGACCTGCAAATAGAACGCCGCCACTTGCGCGATAAAATTCCTGGTGCTTTATAGTATGTATGCCTTATGGCTTATGTTGAAGAAACGTATGTAATAATAATGGCATAATTGCTATTACACGTCTTTTGCATATTTTACAGTCGTACCAGGAAAAGGTAATACAAGTTATAGCTTGCATTCTTCACTAGAAGACACATTCGTATTTTATTTGGTTAGTTTATAGTGATTTTGAAACCTTAAGTCTCTATTTATTTGCATTTATTCACACAATTTAGCCTATCCAAATTTCCTTTTTAGTATGTTTTTGGGATGTGGAAATAACAGTTATCTGAGCTCGGGTTGAAATTCTCCATGTGTTATGCTATTATCATAAATAAGCTAGCATTACAATTACTCTAATTGTGTTAGTTTGTATTCAAACACAAAGTCTGCATTGTGTCACTGATTATTAACAATTATTAACAATTAAGTAATAGTAACTAAATGTGCTGTTTGAAATGACTATTGAAACTGCTTTGCAATTTATTTTCAACATTACAAAACATTAGATAAAGTACATTTTACATGGGTGAATGGAAAATATTGAGGGGCCTTCTATAGCTCCGGAACATGTTTGGGATGAATTAGAACACTGACCACACCGCAGACCTCATCAACCCACATCAGTACCTGACTTTACTAACAGCCCTTGGCTGAATGAGCACAAAATCTCCACAACCACATATTGGAACATCTTTTCACAAATCTTCTCACTATTACAACATGCAGATAAAAAACAATATATATATATATATATATCTATATATATATATATATATATATATATATATATATATTATATATATGCGCTTCTGTAAGGTTTCATACAGTAATATACGCTAATATAGTGAGGAGCGCTCATGCCTGTTGTGAATGCACAGCCAGTAGGCGTGATTCGGGGAGAAATTTAGGAAGTGTGTGAGTGGATGCACATTGCTGTGGGTTTTTTGTTAATAAAACACATCTAGCACCTCTTTTTATACGCACCCACAAAACACACACACACACACACACACACACACACACACACACACACACACACACACACACACACATATATATAGTATATATATATATATATATATATATATATATATATATATCATATATATATATATATATATATATATATATATATATATAGATATATATATCTAGATATATATATATATATATTCAGTTGTCCACAAACAAAAATACTGACAATGAGAAGAATTCATGATGAAGAGAAAGCACATCCTTATGTGGAGATCATGATAAATATTATAATGCATGGACTCTTAGGACTTGCATTACAGACAGACAGACAGATAGATTTTATGAGTATTTTCTACATTATACTGCAATTCGGATTGCACAGTGAAGATACACATAAACTCAAAGACTGGATGGTCAGGACTGCCTTCTATGTAGAGTGTGTGTGTGTGTGTGTGTGTGTGTGTGTGTGTGTGTGTGTGTGTGTGTGTGTGTGTGTGTGTGTGTGTGTGTGTGAACACGTACATGCTCAGCTATAGTGTTCCTTATAGGTGACTGTGAACCCATAGACTGTTAGTGCCCTAATCTAATCAGAGAGCAGGACCATCCCACTCACTGTGTGTTCTTTCCTAATCAGCCATTCCCCTCTATTTTCCCCTCTTTTCCCATTGCTCGTTAACTTAATGGGCTTTTTGCAGAGCAACAAATTGTCTTAATGATTTTCTCAAAGTCAGAGCAAAGATCAGAGCACTGTTCTTGGTGCTGTCCTGATAACTTTGAGGCCAGGTTGATGAGCTGAGATTATCTGTTTCAAGTTCATGGGTGTGTCATTGCTCATTATGAATGTGCATTTTTTCCTACCTGTCTTTTCTATTGTGGTGGGAGGATGGTAGTGGTTAGTGTAAAGAAAGGACAGTGCATTGTGCATATGTAGAATAAGTGTACAGTATAATACAGTATTTTATCCTACATCTCCTGAGCAAGTGTTATATATTCAGGGATTTATGTAGATATTAATCTGCTAAAATGACTTTTTGTTTACTATTATCCACAAAGCATTTACAAGGTTACTTTTTCCTTTTGTGGTCGGTCGCTGCATTTTCTACTTTCTCCCCCCACACCCCACCCCTCACTCTCCATCTCGATCGCTTTCGGTAAATAATCGTGTTTTGGCATTTGCCATACTCCGTCCTGGGGTCACGGTAATTCTTTAGTCTCATGAGACACTGCCCAAAATAAAATGGACGTTAGGCGCCAGGGTCTATGCGGATAGAAGCACATCTCAGCTGCACTAACTCATTCAGCTCTCCATACATCTCAATGAGACTGTGCAATCCAGACATCCATTTCATTTTGTCTACAGTGTGTTGAAGACGAATGCATTGGCGACAGATATTAGGGCCAGATGAATAGAAATGGAGAGTAAAAGGCAGAGGAAACAAAGGGTAAAACAAAAAGGCGAGAAGAAATGAAAACCTGGTGGAAAGCACGGGACCGCATTTTGTCTGCGGTGTAGGACAAATCATGAAAAAGGATACAAGGTGAATGTTTTAAGACAGACAGACAGACAGACAGACAGATAGATAGATAGATCAGACATTTCATAGAAATCACTGCGTATCATACGTATGAATGCATCGGGAAGGTGACTGGTGGAGATCCATCGTATTTCTACCAAGCTCATATGCTGCGAGGTGAGAGTGAACGATTCAAACAATTGCCTTATTTATGTTTTGTAATCATCTGATAAGGACTCGTGCATCGCCTGTTTATTACAGTTTTTTCTCAGTTGCTTTGGAGCGTTTTTCAGATCGGAAATTAAAATCTCCAAACTGCTTGTTCAATGTCACATCACTGAGTTACTTGTGCACATAAAAAACAACAAGATTTTTTTTGTATTTCTCAAATTGTGAATGCATTTGTACATGTATTTATTTGTTTATTTATTTATTTATTATGTACAAGTATCTGCTGTTTCCTACATTATCACTTGTTGATAACTGACATGTTGATCAAAATATATTATACTAGTTAAACCTGAATAGTCTCAGTCTTAACCTCCTATACATTTCCGGATTTATTTATTGCATATGTTATTGAATGTTAAACCACTCATCATCATTTGTCAAGATTAAATTTCCTGTTTTGTAATTTTGTGTCTTGAATCAATTGTTCAGATGAATTTGGAATATCACAGATGGGCCGCATCAGATCAACAAATAATATACAACTAGTTTGGTCGAGGGTGAATCGCATGAGCTTTCAATAGGCGACAGACAGAACAAAACGCGGAGTTACAATTTCTGAAAATGGATAAATAACCAAGAAACAAATAGGCGCTAATACAGTACTGTAAAAACTGTAAATCCAGTCCAGTCTCTTGCAATCAGTATAAATCAAACAATCAGCCAAACAAATACGTTTGTGCTGTTCAGAAATGGATAGCTGCCATACAGAAGAAATTCCGCCTTATGCATTTTCAATCCTTTTTTTCCCAAACTGCATTTTTGTAAACAAAAAAAAAGTCTTTTTTTTTTGAGAAATGAACTAAGGATTTCAAGAAAAGTATAGGCTTTTTCCAATGTGTTGTGCTGTTTGTGCAGATGGTTTTGAGAATGCAGTTGGTTGGCAAATATTAAGGATGATGCAAGACTGCTTGAAAACAACTGCGAAAAACTGCAATTAATAATAATAATAGTAATAATAATATGCATATTTCTTTACTGATAATGTTTCTTTAATCTGATTATTTTCGTATATAGACCACCCTGAGTTTGTCACACAATTAGACACAAATCTCTTTTATTATCAGTAGATCAGGATGACCTTATCTTGCAAATACCACATACTAGATATTTGAATGGGTCCTTTCATGTAGTGTGACACACGCAATGGCGCATTACTGCACTGTGCACTTCTATATGCAAAAAAGGGACCGAGACTAAAAGACAAAGGCAGCACAAAAAGCCTGGGGGTGAGACCGAGACAGAGACCATTTTGCTAAAAGGTCTACATTTTCGACAGTGTTTAAATGCATTAGACGTAGGAGAGAGACGCAGAAGTTTTGCCAAGGCCATATTGGAATGACTGAATTTGTCTGCCATTTCTTTCTAATGAGAGGCCAGAAAGTACAAAGTACAAAGGCGGTTGTTGAACTAAGAAGTTCGCATATACTATTGTCGGATTTATTAAACGAGTGCCGAAATAGTAAAGGAAAGGAAGAACAAAGTAAAAGAGAGAAGGGGGAAAAAAAAAGAAACAGAGCGATCGAATTTGAAGCTACATGAATTAATAGGTGTGCAAAGGGTGTTACATAAGCTCTGCTTTCAAAAGATTCTAACAATAACAGCAGCCGCTCTCAAAGTGACACTCATTGACTGCACAGTTTCTAATTTACCTCCAGCATGCATGGCTTCTGTACAAGTTCTCATTTCCAACTTATTTCCTCCGTGCCAAAGCAAAAGCCATGCTTCACTTAGTGTAGTTTGCATAAGACATGAAGCATTTAAGCACTGTGATAACACAATCAGTGACAATGCAGGCATCCGCAGTGCGTGCGTGTGTGTGTGTGTGTATGTGTGTTGTGTGTGTGTATATGTGAGAGAGAGAGAGAGAGAGAGCGAGAGAGAGAGAGAGAGAGAAAGAGAGAGGGAGAGAGAGTCAGTATGGCCCTTAGGCATAACTCTGCAGTAAGGTTGTAAAGGTCAAAACATCGGGCTGTTCTAGGACACTAATAATTACTGAACTCCTGCAATCACATACACAAACAGTGACACATGGGTATCTTCGGTCCTGGAGAAAACAGAGCTACTGCAGAAGGAGTGTATATATCAATATATATATATATATATATATATATATATATATATATATATATATATATATATATATATATATTATATATATAATATATATATATATATATATCGATATATATATGTGTGTGTGGTGTGTGTGTGTGTATGTATATATATGTATAAAGTAAAAAAAACTAATGTAAGAATTATTTAGCATAACAGGCTACTCTTATTTGTGGTTTGTAATAGTTCCTAGATTTTGTGCATATATTCAATCTTTACATATTATGAACACAGACAGAGAGAGCATTCACTTCTCGCGCATATATATTATATATATATATATATATATATATATATATATATATATACACAGTTTCAGAAAGCATTCAGCTATGTCCTCTGGTTTTTTTTCACATCATCCATAAAAGATCTATCTAGAGTTTTTATTCCTTCTCTCATGTTTAACTGCAAAATGGCTGTAAGAAATAAGCTGCAGAGTTACGGCTCCAGCTTAGTGCCAAGCATTATGTTGTTCCCTTTTTTTCTCAGTGTATGCACATGCCTGTCATCCACACATGCTAATTAATCCACATACTAGGAACCAAACGCCAGATCACGTCTCAGTTGATGTATGCTATGCAGCAGATTGCTGAATACATTAAGAGTAGCTTGCATGTTTAGCGCGCATCGAACCACGGAGAGCGCTGTGAACATAGTTCCAACTCTCAAACTGCATAAAAGCTTTGTTTTTGTAAACGTCCCAAGGACAGGCACTTTTTTTTTTGATTGTTAAAACCGGTTTCTTCCCTGGTTTAAAATACATTTTAGAATCTTGCTTTTTCGTCATTCCTCGTGCATTTCATCAACTGATCAGACCCTCGTGCTACATCTTAACTATTTCATTTTCTCCCGAACCCGGATTACCTGGCTTCATTCGTTATTGAGTTATTAGCAGTAGGAAAAGAGGCTTTTTTACTTGTCACATATACATTACAGCACAGTGACATTTGTGTTTGGAAGCTGGTGTTCAGAGCACCGGGTCAGCCGTGATACTGTACCCCTGGGTAAAGCCAGAGGGTTAGAGGCCCAACAGTGGCAGTTTGGCGATCAGTAAGTGTAAAATATTCAAAGTGTAAATAAGTGTGTGTGCCAAATTTAACACTGACTCAGAGTTTTTATTACCTTTTTTTGCTCGATATAGTACATTAGATGTCAGCAGTAGATGTAGCAGATGTATGACTGTTATCTAGTTTGTAATGAAAACAGCCACAGGGTGCTGAAGGTCATCACTGCATCTTATTGTTGTCCGTTAATGGAATCAGTACAGAGCAGTCTCTAAATGTGAGCATGGAGAAATATTGAAATAAAGGAAACGGCCTCTTTTCGACATTCTACTTTAACTGAGTGATAATGTAGGGAGAGAGAGAGAGAAAGAAAAAAAAAGCGTCTGCACAATAAGCTTATACTGCAGAGTGATTTCTACTGCTAGAGCAAACGACATTAGCTCTGCCGAGCTGCTTGCACTGACTGAACTCTTGTCTTTTAGTTCTGAGGGTTTTTTTTTATTTTTTTATTTTTTTGGAGTTTCAGCTCACCAGGTATCCAGAGCAGCATTGAGGGTTAAACATCTCATTTGAGACACTTCTCCTGAAACAACTACTAGACTGGAGGACCACTAGACTGTTCCTTAAGGGACTGGATCCCACTGTAAAGAACTGGATTACTCTGAAAGGCTTTCTCATGGGAAAAAAAAAGAATACAGCTATCTTATTTCTGTTTTGTTCTATAGGACAAACCATATACTGTCCACATGTCCCCATAAAGGGTATATTTGTTTGCTTATATATTTCTATAAAGCATAATTATATAGACAGTCCTTCGTAAAAAGCCATAATTGAACTTAATATTGATGTTAACTCATTCTATTAAAGAATTGAATGGCCTATGCCATTTTACTTTAGATGATTTGCATTGTTATTTTTACCTACATTAAGTATTATAAATTCAAATGTGTAGGTGTATACACGGAGGATATGGTCACATGATCCAGTTACATGCGTTTATCAATGCAGCCGGTGCTTTTGTCATGGCATAATGCAAATAATCATTCAGCCAAGAAAATCAGTTATTGCTCACATTGAGCATCAGACAGGAGAAAAAATTGTTCTAATTCAACTCTTTGCAGATGTTTGGATGAATATGCATTTAGTGAAACACACAAACAGTATGTCTTGGTTAAAATAGCGGTTTAAAATGAAATCAATTTCCCATTCTGAACGTCGTTTTTGAACGTCGTGATAATAAACGAAAAACTGCATCAGAATGATGTTATGCTCAAGCTTAGATTATGTTGAATTATAAATTACCATTTGAATCCATTTCGAAAAGAGCCAAGAACACGGAGAATAAAGGCGCAACAGAACAGAAGTCGTCTATGACTTTAAAAAGCAGATACAATGTAAAATAATAATGAAGCCTATTTTACTAGTAGAGTGATAAGGCATTTAGAATATAAAGCAAAACAAATACACCTCTGTCAAATCTAGAAAATGTTTCCTCTAATGGATCCTCGGTCAACTTTAACCTGCAGACACAGAGCTATTTACCGAGCCTGAATGTGATTTAGTGAGAAAGCACTAAAAGAAAAAAAGAAAGAAAGAAAAGAAAATCACCTTACGAGAGGATGTGTCTCAATAACAATGCTGTTTAGGGCTTCTCCGATGTTATCATAACTTCAGCATTATTAAATAATGTGTTATTGAATCAGATCCCCCAATGAGGCTCAGTCAGGGCAGAATGAAACATCAGCAAAAAGGACTAAATTAATGATCGCTTTGGCTCAAGGCTGTTTGGGTGCAGCTGCATGTGAAGGCCCTGCAGTGTAAAAATAAATAAATAAATAAATAATAAAATGGTGATAAGAAATGAACCCTATTCTGTTAGGGTCTGACATTCTGAACGCATCCCAGCGTTACGATCCTCTTAACAAGCAGACAGAGTGTTCAAAGAGGTACTTGCTCTTACAATGAAAAGAATTTTACTGACAGAGTTATGTCGGAGAACTTTTGGTAAACAGACGGAGAAAAGCCAAATACCTTCTTTTTAGAGAACTGTAGCGTTCCTGTTCGTGTTTGTGTGCATTTATAGGGTGTATAAAGCAGTGCTAATGAGTCTATGGAAGCTGCAGGTACGGCTTGCTGACTCTACTGCAGAATGGAGCTCTTTTGGGGGCTGATGAGTCGTCCCTGAAAATGTCACTTTCGTTTTTTTTTTTTTTTTTTTTTTTATTCATTTTAACACCAACAGAGCAGGATTATAACAAAACCCTGGTCTCTTATCATTAACAATAAAAAGGGTGCTACAGCTTTTAAGGACTTGGTGACGCAATCAGGCCTTTTTGAAGTACTGAATATGGACATGTAGTTCTGGCTTCAAAATAGTGCCTTACTGCTTTGGTTCGAGATTAGCTTTAGTACGAATAATATTAGGACTTTGATTCTTACAACTATCCTCACTTGTCCTTTAGAGATACAGTGGAATGAAAAAGTTTTTGCCCCGTCCTGATTTTTTTCGCATGTTTGTCTCTAGAATGTTTCATTTATTCATTCATTCATCTTCTACCGCTTTATCCGATCTTCCATCGGGTCACGGGGAGCCTGTGCCTATCTCAGGCGTCTATGGGCATTAAGGCAGGATACACCCTGGATGGAATGCCAACCCATCGCCAATCAACCTACCGTGCATGTTTTTGGACCGGGAGGAAACCGGAGAAAAACCCCCTGAGGCACGAGGAGAACATGCAAACTCCACACACACATGGCCGAGACGGGAATCAAACCCAGGCCCTGGGGTGTGAGGCGAACGTGCTAACCACTAAGCCACCGTTCCCCTTAAATATAAGTCATAGATAACATGAGTAAACACACAAGGTTTTTATTAAGAGAATCCAAAATCCAAAACGTTCACACATGGCCCTGTGTGAAAAAGTATTTGCGACTTAAACCTAATAACTGATTTGGTCACCCTTTGCAGGAACATCTGTGATAAATTGCAATGAGTCTGTTTTTGGTCTTTGCAGAATTGTTGCAATTCAGCCACATTCAATGGTTTTCGAGCAAACCTTTTCGAGCATGTCCTTTTTAAGGCCATGTCACAGAATCTAAATAGGATTCAGGTCTGTGACTATGCCACTCCAAAGTCTTCATTTTGTTTTTTAGCCATTCAGAGGTGGACTTGCAGGTTTGTTTTTGATCATTGTCCTGCTCCAGAAGCCAAAATCACAGTTAAAACACAGTTATGTTGTGTTTTAACACAGGGGTTTTAACACCCATGGATTTTGTTGTTTTGTATTTTATTTTCCCTTAATAATAGTTTTGTGTTTACTCACGTTACCTTTGATTCCTATTTAGATTTGTTTAATGATCTGAAACGTTCAAATGTGACAAACATGCAAACAAATAGCAAATTTGTATTAGTGGAAATTCCACTAATATTAATGTGTGTGCTTATTGAATTATATAATGTATATTGTTATTGCTGTGTGGCAGGCTGCTTATGTAATAAAACATTAAAAGCTTTTTTAATAAGCAATTTTTCCTAGAATTCTTCATATATATATATATATATATATATATATATCATATATATATATATATATATATATATATACTTCTCATATAAGTCTTCTAAATTTGTAATCTTGTGATTTCGCTGGTATATCTTTATATCCTACTTTCTACTCTCTCTTATTCCACATAAAAACTTAAGTTTCTTTCTTTTTTTTTTGCTTTTCAATAGGGATTGTTTCTAGGGCATTCGCTATGTGCAAATCAGCATCATCATTCAGCTTTTTCCTCGTTGCTCCTGAAGTGACATTACCAAGGCTGGAGTTATGAGGTACATATGAATTCATGATGATGATGGAGTCTAATCTTTAAGCTCCTCAATGTCAAGACATTTTCGGAGCTGTGAATCTGACGTCTTTCTGTCTTTGGCTCAAATGGACGCTCACCTTCTGTATCGGCATGCCCTTAATCTGTAATTCTTCTACTTTGAATCGATTTGCTTCGATTAGAGGCGCGAGCTGGTGTGCCAATGTTATCGCAAGAGGAAGCAGGGAAAGATACACGGCATACTAAATATATTGTTGAATAAATAACTCGGCTCATTAGAAAAGAAAAATAAACCTCCTCGCAGCTGCTTAAATAATTAATATTGGCATAACATGTCCTTTAAAATGTAATCAAGAGTTGCAGCTTGCAGGCAGCACCCCATTCATTCATACCTAACTGACCTTCATTGTCGCAAACAAGAGAAATATCACCATGTTTAAGTGCCACTAGCTGATCACTGCTTTAACAGATTTTTAACTTCTGCTTTTAACGGCTGGTGTGGGAGCATGTTTTGGGTAATTACTGCCTCTCAGGCATGCTGTGATCGCATCTTTGGACTGGAAAGAAAAGAACCACCGTCCAGGCGTCGGAGCCGTAATGAAAGGTTGCTTGGTTACTAGTGGATGCTGGAGCTAGGCTCGATGTAGAGGATGTGTAGGGGACGCTTGTGTGCAGTGATGGCTGACCTGAACGTACAGGCCACTGAAGGAGAACAATGTAAGGCGGGAAAACAGAGAAAGCATGATCTATGTGGGGAAGAGAGTTATTATCAGTGTGAAAGGGCAAATCTGTGCAAACCAGGTTATATAAGACTTTTTTTCTCTAGAGGACGTCAAATCGGACTCACTGTAAATGATAGTAATTGACAGTCCTAAAGCAATTCATATCCCGAAAACAGATATTTAGTTATTAAAAAAAAAATACATTGGATAGTATTATGTTACCAAAAAAAAAACACCCTAACAACAACAACAACAACTGTGTGTGGACCCGAGCTCTAATGCACATTAATGTGGAGAAATCAATCGCAGAGATTGCAAGGCTTGATGATTAGTCTACAAGTCTTCTATTGATCTTTAGAGAAGGGAGAATTGGGTAGAATAAGGAAACTTAATTAATTCCGTTTCGTGAAATTCCCGGGACGCCCCGTGGCCGGGGGGTGGGTGGGCGTTTTGGTTTGGACTCCACATTCAGACAGTGACAGACTTATTTATCATTATTTCCTTTTGACACAAAAGTAACCGTAACATTTGTATTTTTATTGCACATCTTCAACGTTAAAGATAAGTGTTATAATTAAGGATAAGTGATATTTTTGGCCTCGTTTCTTGGTCGATGAAGAAAATCCAATACTCATCCTACAATATTGACAAATTTCCAATCCAAAAAATGATCAGTGCCGTGCCTTCTAATACGAGGGTCGTCGCCTATATGTTTTCCATTACAATAATCATTCCCATAATCATTTTTTTTTTTTACAAATCTACCACATATTTATTTTCTCTTTTCTACCTTTTATTTAGTTCATCATTGGGGTGCTCACTGTAATAATTGTCCCGACTGTTTGTACAAGTTTTTGTTTGCTATTGGAAGTCATATAACCTTATAAACACTAGTGAAGTGCTGCTATTTCATGCTTGTCTTTGTGCATGTATTCAGAAATCAAGTTTCCTCTGACAAAGCATGATTATGGTGTGTGACTTATCTACATGTGCAGGATGATCAATTGTTCCCAGAAGAACATGAATCACCTCAGAAGGACCAGACACCGTTCATCAATAACTCCAAAATCAATAAGTCCTTATCATACAGTCCATCTGACATAAGGGCCCAGGGGACCTTGAATGTCAATTCTTCATTTGGTCTTTTACAGCTGACTATTATGCCAGACGTAATATTTATCCTAGCTAAAAGGTGTTATTCGCTTCTAGTCAAAACACTCAGGTGACAGCAGTGACCTTAAAACGACGCAGAGCAGTGAAGAGGGCATTTACTTGAACAAACAGAACTGATGTTTGACCCCCCCCCCCCAATGCTGGTATTCTCGTCTGAATTATGGCAGCAAAATGATTCATGACTCACTATTGATTTTATCCACTGATTGCTCTGTCAAGCGCTACCATAAGCAATAAAAATGAGAGCGGGCGAGACATCTCAATTTCAGTATTTTTTTTTGTGTGTGTGTATGTGTATGTATTCTTGTCAAATAATAGGAATAATAACTGTCATTCCAAATTCTGGCCATGGGTAACTCACCTCCTTTTATTTCGCCATTCAGGATCATTTTTCTTTTTCTTTTCTTCCTTTTTTTAAGTGTGTCAGGAACCGCTTTCTCAAACCAAAACTACACCTATTGCGTTGGTCTGAGTGCCTACTACGGTTTGCAGAGTCATTCCGCATTTACCCGACGATTAGAAAAAAAAGTGAATGCAGATCTGTCTTTAGCTGTTTAGCTTCAGGGTTGGTGCACTGTGTGCAGATAATTAGCTTCCCTAACTTCTCTGCTCGGCTGCTTGTGGCCAGTCAGGGTTAAGTTAGCTGCTAGCTATTTAACAGGCATGAGAAATTACGTACAGAAGCCAGCCAAGAATGCAGAGCGAGTCACTTTTTCTCCTTTTTTTTAAATTCTTTTTTAGTAATCAAGCTTTGGGTGTGTGCTTCGTTCTTCTTGCATCTAGAAAAGGTGCCGATGTGTAACGTGTAGTGATAGTTTGTGCCTCTTCTCCAATATTCCACTGGTTTTCATGCAATAAAAATGAATGAATAAAGCCATAATAATCCCACAAAAAATGCTTTTGACCTTCAACATTATATATACAGGAAAGTTAGTGGCTAGTGTCTTATTTTCAATTCAATCGCTCTCTCACTCTTCTTATTCTGCTATTTCTTCTTTCTATCCTTATTCTTCTTCCCCCCCCCACACACACACACACACATAGCTGTGGCATTCTGACATTCTGTATCTGTGTCACTGGCACCCACAGGACTTGTGGTCAGGTTGTGCTCCTTCTCTCAGGTATGGACACACTGTCAAAGCTAAAACAAAATCCCAGTGGTGCACTCTTCTTCAGGGTTCATCAAAAGCAAAAAAAAAATCCTTCTTGTGACACATCTCCATTAGTGTTTACTGTGGATGGTGTCAGAAAAAAGGAAAAAAAAGTATACTCCTTCTGTTTGCTTCTAATAAAGAAGCCGTGGGGACCGGAATAAATGTAGTCTAATGACCAATGACCGAAGTGTACGTGAACGTCATTGGAATATTTCACATTCAGCTCGGTGTGAATAACATAATTAGCCAGTCGTCCCACTTTGCTCCTGGGAAAATAAGGCATGCCAGTCAGCTCAGTGTAACTTATTAACAAGACAGTACAGGAGTAACGGAGCGAATATGCCGGAGCGTGACACACACACACACACACACACACACACACACACACACACACACACACACACACACACACACACACACACACACACATATAAATGTGTACAAATGCAAAGAAAAGATACTAAGACTTGCAAAAATACAGGAAATGAGGAAAAAATGGTTTTATGCTGTGCCTCATCTCCTTTGAAAGTCAGTGTGTGTTTTAGACAGGTTGCCATGGCTACTGCACGGGTATGTGTCTTTGTCTCTTTAACTGAGATCATCTCCCCTTCAGCTCAAAAAGGGGCAATATGCACCCTGTCATGACATTTTAGATCATCATTGCCACACATAGGTGTTGTCCTTGTAAGATGGCATTCATTCCCAATCCCAAGATAGGAAATATTCTGAGATCGTGTCCGCACTGAGTTATGAATTTTCTGATACGAATTTGAAGGTAGCTGCACATCATAGTCCTTTAACAACACACACACACACACACACACACACGCCTTCCCTGTAATCGTATAGAGGTTATGTAAGCTATTACAATATCAGTGTAGTAAATGGGGGGCTTTAGTGGAAGCATTTAAAGTCGATTTAGTGCTTCCAGTATCCATAATATGTATCTAATTTCACTGGTTTCACTGGTACTGGTTTCAAAAGTATTCACTTTCAGTACTCAGGTGGACGTATAGATACTAGCGTTTAAAAAGACTGAGTTGAAAGTTGAAATTCAAATTCAACCTTTTACTCAAGTAAAAGTGTAAAAGTACTGGTAAAAGTATAAAAGTGAAAGTAATGTATGAAAAAAATGAAGGATAAAACTTAGGCTGTACCAATAGCGATCGCTAATTTATTCAAGCATCTCTCTATCGAACTACTTACTGTAATTTGAAGTGGATGAAGAGAAAGCACCCATTTGATAAATGAGCCAGTATTGGAGAAATAATCACTATTACCCCTGAGGCACGGGGAGAACATGCAAACTCCACACACACATGGCCGAGACGGGAATCGAACACACTGGGGGTGTGAGGCGAACGTGCTAACCCCTAAGCCACCGTGCCCCCTGAAAAATAATTACTCCAGTAAAATTTAGATACCCAAAATATTCTACTTAAGTGAAGTAACCAAGTATTTGGACTCTGTTACTTATTTGGACTCTGATTAAAATTCAAATGGCAGTATTTTATGTGAAAACTCCGCCAATTCCGCCAGTTCATAAACAGTCCCAATGAGAGAAACCACATGTGTATTTGTTTAATTTTTTTCATCCTTTTTTCATGCACACTATATACACCATCTCTCTTCAGTGTATGTATTAATCACTGGTGTCAGAGCACAAGTGTCCGTTTCGTTAGGAGCACCTACACATCTAATCAGGATTAGGATTACATCAAAAGGAGGGGGCAGCGGCAAAAAGATAGAGGTCAAGATCTCCCCTTAATGTTCAAATGTCAGAATGAAGAATGCCTGTGGCAGGGGGTTGAGTATTTCAAAAATTGCAGATAACCTGGTGAAGAAAAAAAAAAACATTAAATGAGTGATGTGTGGGTGGAAATGCAGTGTTGATAAGAAAGGTCAGAGAAGAAAAGACAGATTGATTTGATATGCCAGAAAGACAGAACCTGCAAGTCATATAACTACTCTCCAAGCAAAACACCAAACCTTGAATACAGTAGAAGGCCACTGTGTCAGCCAAGAACAGCATTGTTGAATTATCATGGGCACTGACTCACCAAATCTGGACAGCTGAAAAAAAAACTGTACTTTTTCCATGTTGTCGATTGTCTAGAACATAAAATTCATGAGCAGACATATCAATACTCAATACTGTCCGTGTATATGCGTGCTTCTGCGGTATCACTAAAGTGATCAGAATGCAGGTAGCATCAAATATAAAGAGCGTATTGTTTCCCGTGGTGCTAGAACTCACTGTTGCGCTCACACTGACTGTTTTTCTGCTCTGCTACACTCTTCATTCCCATTTGTTCCACCCTTGCATGCTCAATTTGTCTCCTTGATTAAGTTTTTTTTTTTTCTTTTTTTTTTTTCTTACTGGCAAGCTTAATCAAGATCTTGACACGGCTTCTTCTTCTTATAACTGTCATTCACATTTCAAAAATTCCCCAGGAAACAAAGCCTCTCATTAGCAAATTTATGGTTCATATTTTCTCTAAACCATAATGGAGAACATAATTAATAAGTCTATGTGTTTGGGATGCAAGTAAACGGTGTTTTGTGGGGTGGGGTGGGGGGATAGTGAAGACAATGTGATGTGAATATGGAATACTAGGAGGAATAAACACAGACAGTTCAGAATTGCTATTGGCACCGAAATTGCTATTACACCGAAACAGACGGAGTGTTCCGGTTTATTTATAGGCTGCAGTGTTTGGCGTGAAAAGATGATGAACAGGTGATCAGAATTCTGGAGAGGCAGAGTGGAACGATGCAGTCTCAAATGCAGCGACGGCAGGGGAAAGGGGAGAGGGGGTGTAACAAATGTTCATTGCAAAAATAAATGGGAAAGGTGCGTCGGAAAATCATTCATTATTTAACCTGAAAAAGGCATATTTAAAAAAAAAGAACAACAATTGGCCATTATGGTTTAGAGAAAAAGACATTTTTTGAAAGTTTGCAGACTGTTTGTATGGAGCATTTTAGCATTTTATATCTTGATGATAGAATGTTAAAGTATTAGAGTGTGTGACTGGCTGTAAAAAAAAAAAAAAAAGTGTGTGTCTAAGTGCTAGCGTATTGGAGCGTGAGTCAGGCAGTCAGGAGAGTTTCTCAGCGTATTCCATTGACTCTAATTAGAATTTCTCTTCATTAGTGTCTGAAATGGAGTTCTAAGTGCATAGGCAACTTCAGCAATCATCCCCGAGCAGCCCCCTGTACTGATTAGTAAAAGAAGTTGGAAGAAAGCGACTCATTTTCCAGAAGGTTTTGTTTAATTAGGCAGAAGCATGGCCAGGGCACGCTGTCATGCATTTCTATGTGTTTGTCTGCAGCCTTGCAGAAAGAAGGACAGAAGAAAAGAAAAAGAAAAAAAAACCCTGCATTATGACACTGAGAGACTGAACAGCCTTCAGGCCAAGGATGATCTGCTTGCAAGACTACATTATACAGCTCTTCTTTGCATGACAGGAATTCAAAACTAAGTCAGGCGTGTGTCTGTGGGATTTTACTGCCGTGTGGAAAGCAAATAAAACACACTAATTGGTAAAATGGCTCATTTTCTAAAATAATCAAAAATAACTGATTTTTTTTTATTACATTGAATTCCAGCCTACAGTCTTTTACAGTTGTTTTGTCTTGTATGATTGTAAAATCTAAAAATTGTGAATCAAACCCTTGTTAAAGGATAGGGCTTATTTCATTTTGGGTTTTCTTCCCTTTCAACCAATGGATTCAGTAGTTTCCCCACTTATAATATACTGACATTATGTCACAGTCATCTACTATAGTACTGTTTTAGTTAGAGGCAGGTGTGAAAAAAATGCTGTAAACAAAGAATGCTGTTAAAATGGAAGTGTTAATTATTCACTTTCATTTCATCAATGAACAAAATGCAGAAATGAATGAACAAAAGAGAAATCGAAAATCAAATCAATATTAATTGTGAACACACTTTGCCTTCAAAACAGCAGCAATTCTTCTAGGTACACTTACACACAGTGTTTATGAAGGAACTCGGCTGGTAGGTTGTTCCATCTTGGAGAAGTAAGCACAGATCTTCTGTGGATGTAGACGTTCTCACATCCTTCTGACTCCATGATGTTGAGATCAGGGCTCTGTGGGGGTGCCATCACTTCTAGTACTTCTAATTCTTCAAAAGTTACTAACAAATATTGATTTGATGAAAATTGACAAAAATAAACAGTCATTATTTTTACTTCTGAAAGCATTCTCTGTTTACAGCACTTTTTCACACCTGTCTATATTTAGACAGACAGACAGACAGACAGACAGACAGCCAGATAGATAGATAGATAGATACATAATATCCTTTATTTGTCACATATACATTACAGCACAGTGAAATTCTTTTCTTCGCATATCCCAGCTTGATGTTGGTAGCTGGGGGTCAGAGCGTAGGGTCAGCCATGATACAGCGCCCCTGGAGCACATAGGGTTAAGGGTCTTGCTCAAGGGCCCAAGGGCTGCAGCTTGGTCATACCGGGGCTGGAACCCGGATCTTCCGATCAGCAGCCCAACGCCTTAGACCACTGAGCTACCCTCTCCCCTAGATAGATGGATTTTTTTTAACAAGTCATGTGCAAATCCAAGTGTTTAAAAATGTCCTGCACTAAGCGGAGTATTAAGGTGGTACAATATAATGTTCTATTGTAATTTTAATATGGTAATTGTGTTGCAGAACAAGGCTGGTTACTTAAATAGGAAACCAAAAGGCGACAAATAGTAACACAATAGTGTTTAAGTTTAAAAGAAAAGAAACGGAAAGATAGAGCAGAAAAAAGTCCAAAAATGACTTCTAAATCGAAATCTTGCCTCGAGGTACAGAAACCAAAAAGACAGCGTTAAATGTAGGATCATAAAAACGGATAAGAACAGTCCTGTGTGGAATAAATGCCTTAACATAATAGTTGTAAAGTCAGGCAGTACGTCAAACGCGATGAGACCTTGCAAGCATGGGCTTAATCTCTGTCAAGAAAAGCGCAGTGTTTTTGACTGCATGAAGAACAGCACTGCAAATGGAGAAGTTTGGATAAACAGTACACAATCACCCCAGAAAAAGATTCATTTGCATTTAAATTACAGCAATGTTTTGGCAGCATTGTGAAAGTTTAACACTGATTTAACAGCGCTTTAGATAACCTTTTATCCATAACATCCTGGAATGACATTAACATTTCTATTCATTATATAAATATGACATGTAGTAGAGAGCCAGGGAGGGTGTAAGCTCAGTAGGTAAGGCTCTGGGCTACTGGTCGGAAGGTCAGGAGTTTGAGACCCTGGTATCTCCAAGCTGCCACTCTTGGGTCCTTGAGTCAGGCCCTTAAACCTCTGTGCTCCAGGGGCTGACCCTGTGCTCTGACCCCAACTTCCAAACAAGCAAGGATTTCACTGTTCTGTAGTGTGTATGTGACAAATAAAGTCAATTCTATTTTATTATTCAGTACGATATTAGAACCACACAGAAACTTCGCATCCAGTGTATATTATTTAGCCAAACATGCATTTTATTTAAAAAAAACATTTTAAGTGTAAACTGTTAAATTGTTCATAATTACAAATGTTAATAATAATAAATTGCATAAATGTACACGACTAGCAATTTTACTAACTATTTACTAACTAACTATTTTAACTAACTGTAATTGAACCAAACTGTGACTTAAAAACTGAGGTGAATTTTGTGTACTGATGCATCCCTAATATGCATACATTATTATCGACATGTTTACTAAATAAATGCTTTACATACTGTGGCGACTTTGAAAATGCAAGTTCCTTTAGTCCTCTTATAAAACGTATATATTCTGCTGAATAATTCATTCCCAGTTGTCCCATATATATATATATATATATATATATATATATATATATATATATATATATATATATATATATATATATATATATATGGGGCACGGTGGCGTAGTGGTTAGCACGTTCGCCTCACACCGCCAGGGTCCGGGTTTGATTCCCGTCTCGGCCATGTGTATGAGATAGGCACAGTCTCCCCGTGACCCGATTGAAGATCGGATATATAGCGGTAGAAGATGAATGAATGAATGAATGAATATATATATATATATATATATATATATATATATATATATATATATATATATATATATATATAGTATATTTATATATATTACATTCTCTCATATATATTTTTTTTTTTTTTATTAAAGGGAATATGATGATACTAGTTAACAATGCATCAAAGAATCAGGGAGAATTAATTTAAGGCAATTGTTTTGAGGCCAAAGAGCAGCGTTACATCTCCGATGATGCTTTCATTTTAAAGCAACGGTAACCAATGTACTGTACCTGACCATGCAGACACTCTTTATGTACAGAGTGAACACATTCTACTTTATGACATTTCCTGTCATTCAGGCTGCCTCAACAGAGCAGAGGTCAAAACACATGTATCATCCTGAATAAACATGATTCATCTGAGGGCGAGGAAACAATTTCAAACCAGGGGAATGCTACAGTATAAAGAAGATATTTGAAATATTTAAACTCTACTGGTTCTATTGAAGGGGAAAAAAAACAATTATTCTTTACATCTTTTGATATATTTTTTTGTGTTTTGAGTTCTTTCGATTACATAAACTGTTTGAAGAGAAAAGACCCTTGCAAGCCAAATGGATGAAATCCTGTCCTCCAGAGAAATCCTGGGCAAGAAAGGAAGTGCAGATCTACAGAGGTATGCCAGTACTGCTGACCTCAAGACATCCTTTCGATTGGTGGTGGAGAATAAGGAATAGTTGCTAATGATTTTCACGGTAAGTTGTAGAATGGGTAGAAGCTGGTATTCTTTTACCAGAGAAAGTGAAACTAGGTCCATTTCTTTTCTTCTTCTTTTTTAAGAATAAAAAACATTACACAATCTTTGTGAAACTGCTATAAAATCCATTCATTCATTAATTCATGCATCTTCTACCACTATATCCAATCTTCCCTCTGGTCATTGGGAGCCTGTGCCTATCTCAGGCGCCTATGGGTATTAAGACAAGATACACCCTGGATATACCCATCACAAGACACACACACTCATTCACACACACATTCACACACTAGAGACAACTTTCCAAGGTGCCAATCAACTTACCGTGCATGTTTTTGGACCGGGAGGAAACCGGAGAACCAGGAGACAAAACCCCTGACATGCAAACTCCACACACACATGGCGGAGACGGGAATCGAACCTGGACCCTGGTGGTGTGAGGCGAATGTGCTAACCACTAAGCCACCGTGCCCCCTGCTATAAAATGTAGTTTATTAATAATATATAACAGTGTCTAGAAACTTTTTGGGATTTCTTGTCTGTTTCACTGCAGGTTGTTACACACACTTCTGCTGCAAAAACAGAAATGGATCGAATACTGATTTAAAAAAAAAAAAAAAGAAATGGAGGAGGAATTAGTGCTTTTACCACATTGGGCTGTTAAACCGAACTCACATAAATGCAATGTCACAATAAAGTACACAGTTTAAACAAGGCAAGTACATCTAGAGTCAGGAGTACTGCATAGCAACAGCTGGGAATATGTTGCAAAGTGGTGTTAAAGCTGCCGCTGTAAAAAGTGCTTAGCTGATTGGATGAATAAACTAAAGTGCAAACGTGCTACATTTGAATGAATGTCACAATGTTATATTTAAAAACTAGAAGACAAATGGTTATCAAAACGTGAAGACCAACTTCATGCATACTGATCAAATAGTCACCAGTTTATGTGTGTACTCATAAATAAGTCTTTACCATAGTCTTTCTGAGCCTCAATAGAGAGCCTTCCTTGTTTTTGTTTTTAATAGAAAGAAGAGTTGTGATTATTAGCATTTCATTCGCAATCAAATATGTTGTTTTGTTTTCGACTGGAGAACGTGCACCATGTTTAGGGTGACCTTCATATACAGAAGATCTACCTTTAACTTTAAATGAATGGTGAAATGATTATGAAATAAATGATTGGAATAAACAAAAATGCATGAACATGATGTAGCAAAGACATTTAAGAGAATTTCCACCTGGGGGTCATCAAAGGTAAATCTATGAGTCAAGTAGAAACCCAAACTTATTCACAAAACCATTTACCACTGGCAGAACATGTGTGGAATTTTGCAGTGTACTTTTCTTTGAAATAAACTTTTTTTTTTTGGCTGTAATGACAAACAATATTATCCCATCTATAAGAATGGTTTATAAATGACGGTCTTCGTACGCCTGATGCGAAAATCTATTTGCATTTGCACACTGGATATGTTTTGACAGGTTTTTCAAAGTGTTTATTCCTAAATGTAAATGCAAATGTCGTAATACCTGGTGAATGCTTACTGAATGTTCTGTTCGCTAACCCATTTCAAAACTGCATAAGCTTGTTCATTCAATATAATATATATATATATATATCTATATATATATATATATATATATATATATATACTATATATATATTATATATATATAATGGGGCACGGTGGCGTAGTGTGTGTGTGAATGTGTGTGTGTGTGTGTGTGTGTGTGCCCTGCTATGGGTTGGCATTCCATCCAGGGTGTATCCTGCCTTAATGCCCATAGACTCCTGAGATAGGCACAGGCTCCCCGTGACCCAAGGGAAGATCGGATATAGCGGTAGAAGATGAATGAAATGATATATATATATATATATATTTTTTTTTTTTTTTTTTTTAAAGCATGATTGAACAAAGAAAGGCTCTTAATTCTACTTCCTTTCATTTTTTTATGCAGAAAATGGATTAAACACAGAAGAGCTCTCGTTTGAAGAAACCTTTGTTAAACAGTTATTGCCAAGACATATCTAATTCAATACGCACATTCATTAATATAGAAGCAGAAATTCATTAATCTTAAGTAAAACGATTACCTGAGCTGAGCGTTAGTGTTTAAGCTTGAGGAGCTAAATATGTTTACGTAGAGCAATGCTATTAGTGGGGTTAAAAAATAGATGTTTCCGAGCTCATGCAAATCCATTCTGTGGATGAGCGTGGGCCATTAAGGATTGCTCTGTCTGTTTTGCATTTATAATAGACTATGCTGATAATATATTGTGTGAACTAGAGATATATTTATTTAGCTTATTTTAGTTCAGCTGATCAGAGTGCTCATAGTCTCAGTGAAATGTATGGTGTAATTGCTGGCTAGACTGTGTATTTATTTTAGGCATCATGTTACTAACCATACTTTATATATATATATATATATATATCTATATATATTTTATATATATATATATATAACAGCTTATTCTTCTACATAGAATCATACCATATAAATAACACACAACTCAATCAATTCATGGTCCCTGTTTCTTTTATTAAAGTAAGATTTGTGCTTGTTTCTTGTGTAAAACCTGGAAGTGATTTAGTGAAAGTTTAGCCAGACTGCATCTAAGCTACAGAGCTGGTAGTTTGTGATGTTGCTAGCCTCATATGGCGGTGGCAGATCAAATCAGGCGCTAACTGCTCTGCTGGGGCAGAATTTTCCATTCCTTAGCACCAGGAGCGCAGGTCTGGGAGAGAGCTACGCTTCTGTTTACAGACAACTCGTATGGCAGCAGCACTGGTGGCTATGTTGCCTTATAGAGTAAGATATGCACCTGTGTGTCCTAAGTGCACTATTACTGTAGAGCTTTACTCTGTGTGACTTTGTGTTTAAGAGTGTGTGCGGTTTGCACCTGGGTTGTACCAATTGTCTAGGCAAAAAAAAAAAAAAAAGGTTCGAAAATCCGCCAAGTGTGTTATCTGACTTCTGGCACGAGCTTGTTTTCAACAGACTTAATGCTAATTACCTTTTATTGGGCGCATCACTGTTTGATAGGGCAACACATCACCACATGCTGTGCTGACAAGGCCATTTGGGCCATCCTTTCAACAGGCCCATTAAAAAGAAATACGCCAATCGCATGATATCATTGTAAAAAAAATAAATAAAATACACAAGCCGTTCTCCATTAACAAGCCTTTATTATGATGGAATCATAGCTGCATTACACGCCACCTGTTTCAACTGGTTTCTAGTCCTCCCATTGAATGGATGCTAGACACTATTTAAGCAAACAATGACACATAATCGCCTGCACATTGCAATTATGAAGCCTTATTGAATCATATCCCATTAGACTGTTGGATGGCCTTTTTTTTACTGGTTCTGTTGGATTTGTCACCGGCATAAATACAGCACCTGTAAACCTTCACACCCACAATCTTTGCTACCATCTTGAAATCGAATACAATGCATTAACAGTTCTCTTCACTGGAACTAATCTATTCCAGCATGGTGATGGCTCTGTGCAGGGAGCAAGTACCTTGAGTCAGGGATTGCAAAGGTTGGAGTGGGAAGAACTCGAGTGGAAGAATTCAATCCCATTGAACACCCCAATGGATAAACTGGAACGCTGACTACACTCCAGGCCTTTTTTCTCTGACACTGGTGCCTGACTTCACTAATGCTCTTGTGGCTGAATGGAGAAATACTCACAGACATGCTCAAAAAGATGGTGCGAATCCTTTTCAGA
The DNA here is from genome assembly GCA_030449085.1 of Kryptopterus vitreolus. Classification (NCBI taxonomy): domain Eukaryota; kingdom Metazoa; phylum Chordata; class Actinopteri; order Siluriformes; family Siluridae; genus Kryptopterus; species Kryptopterus vitreolus. The sequence continues at coordinate 7,837,438 of JACRUU010000020.1, forward strand.
GAAGTGGAGGTTATTATAGAAGTAAAGGGACAAATACATTTGGAATGGGATATTCGCTAAGCACTTACTGGTTTGATGATATGTTAGCAAAATATTGCCTAGATGGTGTTGTTTAGTTCTGTGATGGGTAGTCATAATAAGCAAGGCTTCAGCCTACACCTTTGATTGTCATCCATTCATTCATCTTCTACTGCTATATCCGATCTTCCCTCGGGTCACGGGGAGCCTGTGCCTATCTCAGGCGTCTATGGGCATTAAGGCAGGATACACCCTGGATGGAATGCCACTCTATCGCAGGGCACACACACAAACACACTCACAATCAC